>JAJTVC010001034.1:0-10796 GCA_022433055.1 Begonia peltatifolia | reverse complement strand
TTTTTTTTTTTTATACCAAATTACAAAACTGCCCTCACGTGTTTCAATCGTCCGAAATTTCGTAACTTCTCGACCTCCCGACTTTAAATTCTGAAAACCAATCGCAAAAGTAGGCCTCGAGCCTTATAATTTAAATATTTTCCGTTGAAATATTTCTAAAAAATCCGACCGGGATCAAACAAAAATTCCAAAAATTAAAGATAAAATTCGAAATTCCCGGGTTATTACATTCCTCCCACCTTATAAGAATTTTGTCCCCAAAATTTACGTACCGAATAAGTCGGGATACTGCCGCTCCATGTCATCACGCCGCTCCCAAGTAGTCTCTTCTACACCATGGTTGCGCCACCTCACCTTGACCAGCGGAATCTCCTTGTTGCGCAGCACCTTCACAGCTGATTCTAAGATCCTCACTGGCTTCTCTTCATACGACAGCGTCGGCTGGATCTCTATATCCTGTTGTGGCACTACCTGAGAGGGATCGCGCATACACTTCCTCAGCATCGAGACATGAAAAACATCATGGATGGCATCCATCGACGCAGGCAACTGAAGCTGATATGCAGTTCTCCCGATCCGCTTGACAATCGGGAATGGTCCCACAAATCGAGGGTTGAGTTTCCCCCGCTTTCCGAACCTTACCACTCCCTTGAACGGCGAGACCTTCAGAAAAACCTCATCGCCCTCATTAAACTCCAACTCTCGGCGTCTCTGATCAGCATAACTCTTCTGTCGACTCTGTGCCACTTCAATTCTCTTCCGAATCACAGTAATTTTGTCGACAGTCTGCTGCAAAATCTCAGGGCCTATTAATCGGGCCTCCCCAACCTCATCCCAGTATAATGGCGACCTGCACTTCCTTCCATAAAGGGCCTCGTATGGTGCCATACCAATAGTAGACTGAAAACTGTTATTATACGAGAACTCCACTAGCGGTAAAAACTTGCTCCAAGTCGCCTGAAACTCCAACACACAAGCCCTGAGCATATCCTCCAGAATCTGTATAGTCCGCTCCGACTGCCCATCGGTCTGAGGATGAAAGGTCATACTGAAATCCAATCTGGTGCCCATAGCCTTATGCAGACTCTTCCAAAACTTAGACGTGAATCTGGGGTCTCGATCAGAAACAATCGACACCGGAATCCCATGGAGTCTGACTATCTCCTGAACATACAACTGGGCAAACTGATCCATCGTATAAGTCATCCTCACAGGCAAAAAGTGAGACGACTTCGTCAACCTGTCTACAATCACCCAAATCGCGTCATGACCCTTGGCAGTCCTCGGTAACCCCACCACAAAATCCATGGTGATTCGCTCCCACTTCCACTCCGGTATAGGCAATGGTTGGAGCATCTCAGACGGTCGCTGATGCTCCGCCTTCACCTGCTGGCAGACTACGCAGGCCTCAACATACTCAGCCACTGCTCGTTTCATGTTAGGCCACCAATAGTGCTACTTCAAATCTCTGTACATCTTAGTGCCTCCCGGATGCACAGAGAAAGAAGAAGAATGGGCCTCTGATAATATATCCTTCCTCAGCTCATCATCCTTCGGGACGTACCACCTATCCCGAAATTTCATAATCCCGTCCTCTGAATAGCTGAACTCAGAATCAGGCCTGGCCTCCATACTCGCCTTCAGCTCGCTACACTCTGAATCAGTCTCCTGAGTCTGCCTGATCCTGTCCAGAATAGTCGGCCTCAACGACAAGGCAGAAAGGGTGGCTGCCAGGTCAGAAACTACCTCCAAACCAAAACTCTGCATCTCTGTCACTAACTCAACAGGCTGTACCGTAATCATGGCAGAAGTCGAGGCTGTCACTCTACTCAAGGCATCTGCCACCACATTCGCCTTCCCGGGGTGGTACCTGATCTCCACGTCGTAGTCCTTGACCAGCTCGAGCCATCTTCTCTGTCTCAAATTCAGCTCCTTCTGCGTGAAAATATATCTCAAGCTCTGATGGTCCGAGTAAATCTCGCACTGCTGCCCATACAGATAATGCCTCCAAATCTTGAGTGCAAATACAACCGCCGCCAGCTCCAAGTCGTGAGTGGGATAATTCTGCTCGTAAGCCTTCAACTGCCTAAAAGCATAAGCAATGACTCTCCCACTCTGCATCAAAACACACCCCAAACCGATCCTGGAGGCATCGCAATAAATGCAGAACTTCTCTCCTTCCACGGGCAGCGTCAGTAAAGGAGCCATAGTCAATTTCTGCTTCAATGTCTGGAAGCTGTCCTCACACCGGTCGGTCCATTCATACTTTGCATTCTTCCTGGTCAGCCGGGTCAAGGGGGCTGAAATTTTAGAGAACCCCTCAATAAATCTCCGATAATATCCAGTCAACCCCAGAAAACTGCGTATCTCACTAGCACTGGTCGGTCGCGGCCACTCCTTTATAGCCTGAACCTTCCCCGGATCAACTGAAATACCCTCATAGGAGATCACATGCCCCAAGAAATGAATCATGTCCAACCAAAACTCGCACTCTGAGAATTTAGCATATAGCTGATGCTGGCTCAAAATAGTCAGTACAATCCTCAGGTGCTCCCTGTGCTCCTCCTCACTCTGCGAGTAGATCAGAATGTCGTCGATAAATACAATCACGAACTTGTCCAGGTACTCCCTGAACACTCTGTGCATCAGGTCCATGAATGCTGCAGGGGCATTGGTCAACCCGAAAGACATCACCAGAAACTCGAAATGCCCATACCTCGTCCTGAAGGCCGTCTTCGGTACATCTTTCTCCTTCACCTTCAACTGGTGATAACTGGACCTCAGGTCGATCTTAGAAAACACTCGGGCACCCTGCAGCTGATCGAACAAATCATCAATTCTAGGCAATGGATACCTGTTTTTCACTGTCAATTTGTTCAGCTCCCGGTAGTCAATACACATACGTAAGGATCCATCCTTCTTCTTGACGAATAGAACTGGCGCTCCCCAGGGTGAAAAACTAGGGCGTATAAATCCTTTACCTGTCAGCTCCTCCAATTGAGCCTTCAGCTCCTTAAGTTCAGTAGGTGCCAATCTGTAAGGGTTCTTGCACACCGGCTCGGCACCTGGGAAAACATCTATCTCGAACTCAATCTCCCTATCAGGGGGCAACCCAGGCAATTCATCACGGAACACTCCCGGGAACTCCTGCACAATAAGAATATCCTGTACCCGAGCATCGCCCGGTGACTGCGCATCCTCAACACTTGCCAAAAATCCCTGGCAACCCATGCCCAACCCCCGTGGTGCCTGAAGAGAAAGTATAGCAGAAATCCTGGCAAGACCCTTACCTGCTTTAAATGAGTAGCTTTCCCCGCCTGGGGGCCGGAAATGAACCTCTCTGGTCCTGCAATCAATCTCCGCATGATGTCTGAACAGCCAGTCCATTCCCAAGATCACCTCATAACCACTCATATGGAGAATGACTAGCTCGGCATATAACTGCTTCCTCCCTACTGTCACAATATTGCCCCGCACCACCTGTTTTGAATACAAATGCTCTCCGGATGGCAAAGTCACATCATAGTGTCTCTCGGCGGGGCTGAACTCCAAGTTGGCCTTAACCACAAAGCTCGTCGACACAAACGAGTGCGTAGCGCCCGTATCAATCAACGTATAAGCTGCCACACCAGAAACAAAAATGTTACTTGCTATCACTGATGGCTGAGCAGCATCATCTGCCTCAAACAGGACAAAGACTCTCGGTGTAACTCTGGCTGACGACCTGCTCGCCACTGGGCATCTACTGGCAAAGTGTCCCACCTCATTGCAGTTGAAGCAGCGGTTCTGACGAGGCTTCTGGCACTCTCTGGACATGTGGCCCACCTCGCCACAGTTATAACACCTCACTGGGCCCGGCCTGCACTCGCCCGGGTGGCTCTTCTGACACTTCGGGCACACTGGAAACTGCCCTGACCCCTGCGGCCTCTTAGTGCTCCCCTGGCTGCTAGAACTGTCACTAGGCCTCTTCAGGCCTCTCTGCACGGATACCTCCCCGCTGGCCTGTGGCAGCGACTCTCTGAAAGGTCTGCGAGGCTGCTCTCTGGGTACCTCCCGATAACTAGGAAGCTTCGCTCGAGCCTCCTCAATGTCAAGGGCCTTCGCCACCACCTCCTCGTACGGCATGCCCCGGGTCCCCGCAATCCGCATGCCCATATAAATATCCGGCTTCAGGCCCTGCACGAACTGATGTACCTTATTCTCATCGAGGCTCACCAAATGTCCTGCAAACCTCGACAAAGCCTCGAACTGTCGCACATACTCAGCCACAGTGTCGGTCTGCTTCAACTGTGCAAACTCCACCATCTTCTGCTACCTGACTGAATGACTGAAATACTTGCCGAAAAACACCGACCTGAACTCCTCCCAGGTCATGGCCCCCACATCTCTCGTGGCCACCACAGTATCCCACCAATGGCTCGCGTCCTTGGCAAGATAGAACGCCGCACTAGAAACTCTGTCCTGCTCCTCTACCTTGGCAAAACTCATCATCCTTTCCATATTCCGTATCCACTCCTCAGCACTGAGAGGATCCGGAGATGATTCGTCAAAGGTCGGAGGTCTAAGTCTGTGCAGTCTGTCACCTCCTCTGTCGGACGAACCCTGGGCGCTAGACTGACCCTGATCGTCCCTGCTCATAAACCTCTCCAACTGCTGAGACTGACGGTGGACCAACTCGGTAAGCTGTCGGACGGTATCATCCATGTCGCCAACAGCCCTAGGAGGCGCCTCTCGTCGTGGCCGCCCTCTACCTCTACCTCTCGCCTCTCCTGACATTTTCTACCTTTAACAAAAGTATAAAGCTCACATTAGTAATACAATAAATTCAAATCTAAACACTTACAGTTGGTGGAGTGCTCTCGTGCAGCGGCTGGCGGTGTTAGGTAATCCTCTGAACGACGTCGACCCCGTGGCTCTGATACCATAACTGTAACACCCCGAGAACCCACACGTCCCCGGTGCGCTACAGTGCATCTACCCACTACACACACACACAAACACTAAACATAATTCACTCAATTTAATACCCTTTTGTTTCCAATTTACTCCCTTTTATTTTGACTCGATTCGAAAACAACTCGCGTCTCCCCTTCGACACCTCACGCACACTCTCACGGTGCCGCACATACCACTCAACGTTACTGTGTTTCGCGCACGCTCACAGCGCCGCGTGCCCCACGCACCCTGCCGCTGCACAGCACGTCCGAGCGCAAACCCTCACCCGGTGTCGCACGACCCGTGGGTACCCAACAGGGCCGCATGCCCCGCGCACCTGCAATCACACCGCACATCCACACTCATATGAACTCCTCTAGCATTCATCATACACACAACTTGACCTATTTCGTATCCTCTCGAACCTCAACCCCTCTCCCGAAATTTCGGCAGAGTACCGCCTAAAAACTGGTTACCCCAAAATTTAACCCTGCACACAATTCACCAAATTCCAACAATATTTACCTATCCATCATCCAGAGAAATCATCCCAACCCAAATCAGAGTAAGAAGGCGACGAAAATCCGTCAAATACAATTGAAGAAAGTCTCCAGTATAGAGAAATAACATACTCTAACATGGAAAATATCCGCGTACGTCACCAAAATCACACGCACTCCATATACACCTATACACTGACGCATATACAACAATCAATCCCATCCTCCGTACATAACCACCGCAAAAGAAAGAAAACCCACAAACCGACCAGGCCACAACCTACCATATCCACGGGTCGGGTCGCCCTAACAAAAGTCTGCCATCCGGTGCCGCAGTCGCACGCCGCCAACCATCCTACGCCTCAGGACTAGGCACTCGAGGCTCACCAGCGGTATCGTCAGCACCTACACCACAGAACACACAACATAAGCCTAACGCTCAGTAAGTAATGCGATATGAAAGTAAAAGCCGACAATGCAATCCTATCACATGCAGTCTCTACACTCACACTCATGTTGTCACATCTGTGACGCGTAGTGCAGCCGCACTAGGGTAAGGAGGAACCTCACGCCACCCTACACCCTGACACGTCGCCAACGTCCCGGACTCCCCAGCAACGAGGCCCACAAGCTACACCCACGCATCACCACACGGCAACCACATCAGGGTAAGGGTGTACCTCGCGCCACTCTACACCCTGACACGTCGCCCCCGTCCCAGCCTCCCCAGCACGGGGCCACAGTTGCCACACACACACGTTTCGCGACAGCCCAGCCGACCCACTCCTCGAGTAGGATCCGCGACTGGTGTTGCACCGGCCCACACACTAGTAGGATCCGCGGTACCACTGCCCATATCCTCACCGTCAACACATTCACGCCGCATGACGGCCCAGCCGGCCCACCCCTCGAGTAGGATTCGCGACTGGTGAAGCACCGGCCCGCACACTAGCGGGATCCGCGGTACCACCGCCACACGTCTCACCTCATATATCAAAGCATGCTAAAAATCATTTTCGTTCCCATTTTAAAAAATATGATGCATGTCACACAATACGCACACACACCGCAATCAATCACATAAACACTAAAGTTCTGCAGTGTAGGCCCACTTGGGCAAAACACATGCATGCACTACTTACCTGGCGTCCTAAGCTCGCTCGATACACAGCTTCGCCAACAGAAAGCCTCAACTTAAAACACAACCAATTTCTCATCAGTATTTCTCCCAACATTTACCAATTAGCTAAAAATAACCTTATCTAACTACACTCATTAAATTCCAATTAAAACGGTCCATTGGTTTGGCTTGGCCGAATACCAGCTCAACGTTCGGATGCGCATAACTTTTGCGTCCGTCAACGGAATCAAACGATTCAAGTGGCTAAACGTTCCCTTAGGAACCTAGTTTAACATTCCTAAAATGGATTTTAAATCGGTAGGCCGCAGATAGGCGAAAAATGCCAATAACCGAATCAGCCATTTTTATTAAAATTTCACATTTTCACTTCCCTACAACCAAAACTCACTCCCAACTAGTTATATGCATCAGAAATGGCTATGATACACTCACACGTCAAATTTCCATGAAAAACGCTCGCAAATTTGACTTGGACCAAAATTCGGCCTAAACTTCCGACGCGCATAACGAAATCCCGCACCATTTGCGTCCAACTTCGAAAATTCACAACTTCTCCAATATTCGTCCAAATTGGACGATACAAAATACTACGGGTTCCTTAGGACGTCTAGTTTCCTATGGTCTCATCCATTTCCCATTCGAATGTCCACGGCTCTGTAATAACCCAGAAATTTTGAATTTTTAAATTAAATTTCTGAAACTTTTAGTTTAAGTTCGGTTGGAGTTACGGAAAATATTTTAACGGGAAAATTAAATTATAAGACTCGGAGTCTAGTTTTGCGGTGGTTTTTGAGATTTTAAGTCGGGAGGATGAGAATTTTACGAATTTACGGACGATTAAAACACGTGAGGGCGTTTTGGTAATTTGTAATTAAATTAAAATTTTTAATTTAATTAAAAGAGTGGAATGGCTTCGGGTGGAAGCCATTCCACCCTGTTTTTGTGCCGCGGCCGAGAGTAGAGGGAGACACGAGAGAGGGAGGGAGCGATCGGGAAAAGGAGTCCGACCATCGATCGCCGAGGGTGCGACGCCGGTGCGGTGAGTGTCCCGACGAGCTGAAGTGGAGGTGCGGGTGCGGTTCTCCAGAGCTGAAAATTTCGGGTGAGTTCTCCCCTGTTTGGTTCCTGTCGACCAAGCGTGGAGGCTCGGTCCTTTCTTGTTTTCGGTTAATTTAGCTTGGTATAGGGGTCGGTTATGGGCTGCGAATGTGGGTGAAGTGAGCAGATAGTGAGTGCTCGGGAGGGAGGGAGAAAAACCCGAGGCTTGTTGGCTGTGGGGTTTCGATTTTGAGTTCGATATACTTGGTTTTGTTCAGATTGTGCTTAATAAGTTGAAATGTGATTGTTCGGTGAAGGAATTGGCGAGATTGGATCGAAGTTGAGATTTCGGCTATTTTTTGTATAAAAATATATTCTGTTTTTGGCCATTTCGGCCTAGCTTCGGTTGATCATTTCCAATTCTGTTTTTGTGGGTTAAATTAGGTTATTAGAGGGACGCATGACTGCTGGAATCGTTTGATTCTGATATCCGATGCAAAAGTTATGCGCGTCAGAAGTTTATGTCGGATTTTGGTCCAAGTCAAATTGGCGAGCGTTTTTCATAAAATTGCGACGTATGATGGTAGCATAGCTGTTTTTTATGCGAAAAATTAGTTTTGAGTGAATTTTGGTGGAAGAAAACAAAGATGTGAAAATTGGAGAAAAATGGCCAGATTCGATTTTGGGATTTTTCCACCTAGTTGCGGCTCACCGTTTTAAAATCCGTTCGAGTATGTTAAACTAGGTTCCTAAGGAGACGTTTAGCCACTTGAATCACTCGATTCCGTTAAAGGACGCAAAAGTTATGCGCGTCCAAACTTTAGGCTGGTTTTTAGCCGAACCAAACTAGCGACTCGTTTTATTTGGAATTTTATGAGCGTAGTTAAGGAATGTTATTTTTTGCTATTTGGTGAATTTTGAAATAAATATTGATGAGTGATTGGTTGTGTGTTAGGTTGAGACACTTTTTGGCGAAGCTGTGCGTCGAGCGAGCTTAGGACGCTAGGTAAGAAGTGCATGCATGCGTTTTGCCCAAGTGGGCCTACACTGTAGAACTTTAGGGTTTATGTGATTGATTGTGGTGTGCGTGCGTATTGTTTGACATGCATCATATTTTAAAAACGTGAACGAAAATGGTTTTGAGCATGTTTTGAATATGTGGTGAGACGCGAGGCGGTGGTACCGCGGATCCTGATAGTGTGCGGGCCGGTGCTTCACCAGTTGCGGATTCCGTGCCAGGAGTGGGCTGGTTGGGCCGTCATGCGGCGTAAATGTGTTGACAGTGAGGGTGATGGGTAGTGGTACCGCAGATCCTACTAATGTGTGGGCCGGTGCAACACCAGTCGCGGATTTCGCTCGAATAGTGGGCCGGCTGGGCTGTCGCGAAATGTGTGTGTGTGGCAACTGTGGCCCCGTGCTGGGGAGACTGGGACGGGGGCGACGTGGCAAGGTGTAGTGTGGCGCGAGGTACACCCTTACCCTGATGTGGTTGCCGTGTGGTGATGAGTGTGTATAGCTTGTGGGCCTCGTTGCTGAGGAGTCCGGGACGGTGGCGACGTGTCAGGGTGTAGGGTGGCGTTAGGTCCCTCCTTACCCTGGTGCGGCTACACTACACGTCACAGATGTGACAACATGAGTGTGAGTGTAGAGACTGCATGTGATAGGATTGCATTCTCGACTTTTACTTTCATATCGCATTTCTTACTGAGCGTTAGGCTTATGATATGTGTTCTGTGGTGTAAGTGTTGACGATATTGTTGGTGAGCCTTGAGAGCCTAGTCTTGAGCCATAGGATGATTGGCGGCGTGCGACCGAGGCACCGGATGACGAATTTTGTTAGGGCGACCCGACCCGTGGGGATGGTAGGTGGTGGCCTGGTTCGTTTGCGGGTATTTTTCTTTTGCTGTGTTGATGTACAGTAGATGAGATGAGTTGTATATGCGGCAATGTGTAGGTGTATATGGAGTGTGTGTGATTTTGGCAACGTACGCATATATTTTACATGTAGGAGCTTGGAATTGCTCTATACTGTGATTTTTCTTCATTTGCATTTAATGGATTTTCGTCGTTTTCATACTCTGATTTTGTTATGGTGATTTCTCTGGATGGTTGATAGATATTTACTGTTGGTGTTTGGTGAACTGTATGCAGGTGGGGATAGCCAGTTTTTAGGAGTTACTCTGCCGAAATTTCGGGAGAGGGGTTGGGAGTCGAAAGAATATGGAATAGGTTGAGATGTGTACAGTGAATGTTAGAGAAGTGTAGATGAGCGTGGGAGTGCGGCGTTATCGCAGGTGCGCGGGGCACGCGGTCCTGCGGCTACTCACGGTCGTGCGGCGCCGGGTGAGGGCGTGCGCGCGGACATGCTGTACAGCGGCAGGGTCTGTGGGGCACGCGGCGCTGTGAGCGTGCGCGAGAGGCAGTGACGTTGAGTGGGCGCATGCGGCACCACGAGGGTGCGCACAGGGTGTCGAAGTGGGGACATAAGTGCGCGGCACTGGGATTATGTAGTTTGAGGGGTGCGTTGGATTCTTTTCTAGGATTTCGAGTCTTGTCGTTTTATCTTAAACTATTTTAAATGGTTTTCTTTTCCGCTGCGTAGTTTTTATATTGAGGATTTCGTGTTCCCTCTTCGAGACGCGAGTTGTTTTCGAATAGAGTCAAAAAATTTTCATACTCACAAATGTTCTATGAAGATGTTTTGAAAACGAAAGTGGTATTAAATTGAGTGAGTTGTTCAAGGTTCAGTGGTGTCATAGTGTGTAGTGTGTAGATGCACTGTAGCACACCGGGAACGTGGGGTTTCTCGGGGTGTTACAGGCTCGACAGAACGTGGCCGAACGGACACCGTTCCAAAAATTCACATACTCGGCCAATCAACCACCCAAATCTTTTTCACCAATTTTCGTAATCCACTCTTATTTGTATCATAAGTACCAATATGCAGATGAAATTTAACTCTACACTCAACTTCTTACATTACTCTCCTATGTTTTCAACTAAATCACCCTATACTCCTGTCAAACCCGTTTTTGTCACTAATAACACTAAAACATCAACTAGCTAAACAAAACTAAGTAGAACTTACCGTGATTCAGAATAACGGAGGAGGAATCGATCGCTGATCGCTCGCGAAAAAGGAGAAACGAGAGAGAGAGAGAGAGAGAGAGAGAGAGAGAGAG
>JAJTVC010001023.1:0-16202 GCA_022433055.1 Begonia peltatifolia | reverse complement strand
GAGAGAGAGAGAGAGAGAGAGAGAGAGAGAGAGAGAGAGAGAGAGAGGAGGTTGTGTGCGAATGGGCTCGATCTAAGATCGGAATCAAGTGCCAAGATTCGTGAAAAGATTTTGAGAGAGGGAAACAGAGGCAATTGTGGGCAAATCTCTTGATCGAAGGTCAGAATTAAGTTTCCACATTAATTAAGAGGGAGAGAGAGAGAGAAAAGAGAGAAGGTTGTGTGCGAATCATCTTAATCGAAAGTCAAAATCAAGTTGCAACATTTGTGAAGAAATTTTGAGAGAGAGAGAGGGAGTCAGAGAAAGGGAAAGACAGACAGAGAGAGAGGCAAAGAGGAGGTTGTGTGCAAATCATCTCGATCGAAGGTCGGAATCAACTTCAAACATTTGTGAAAAGATTTCAAGAGCGAGAGCGAGAGAGAGAGAAAGAGGAGGCTAGGCGCAAATCATCTCAATTGAAGGTCGAAATCAAGTTCCAACAGTTGTGAAGATATTTTGAGAGAGAGAGAGAGAGAGAAATAGGAGGTTGTGTGTGAATTGTCTCGATCGAAGCTAGAAAATTGAGTTCCAACATTCGTTAAGACATTTCGAGAAAGAGAGAGAGGGAGGAGGTTGTGTACAAATCATCTCGATCCAAGGGAATCAAGTTTTAACATTGGTGAAGAGATTTTGAGAGAGAAAGAGAAAGCGAGAGGGAGGAGGTTGTGTGCCAATCGTCACAATTGAAGGTCAGAATTAAGTTCGCACAGAGGGAGTCAGAGAGAAAGAGAGTGAGAGAGAGAAAGGAGGTTATGTGCAAATCATCTTGATTGATGGTCGGAATCAAGTTCTAACATTCGTAAAGATCTTTATTGAGAGAGAGAGAGAGATGGAAAGACATGGAGAGAGATAGAGAGAGAGTGAGAGAGAGAGAGAGAGCAAGAGCGAGAGAGAGAGACAGAGGGATGAGGTTGTTGTTCGAATCGCCTTGATCTAAGGTTGGAATCAAATGTCGACATTTGTGAAGAGATTTAGATAGAGACAGAGAGAGAGGAGGTTCTGTGTGAATCGTCTCTGAATCATCTCGATCGATAGTCAGAATTATGTTCCAGCATTCGTAAAGAGATTTAGAGAGAGAGGGATTGAGAGAAGAGGTTGTGTGAAAATCGACCCAAGCAAAGGTCGGAATCCAATTCCAAAATTTGTGAAGAGATTTAGAGAGAGAGAGGAGGTTGTGCGCAAATCATCTCAATTGAAGGTCAGAATTAAGTTCCCACATTAATTATAAGGGAGTCAAGGAGAAGGAGAGCGAGCGAGAGAGAGAGAGGAGGTTGTGTGCGAATAGTCTAGATCGAAGGTCGGAATCAAGTTTTGATATCCGTGAAGAGATTTGGAGAGAGAGAGAGAGAGAGGAGGAGTTATATGAACCAAGGAAGCCCAAAAATCAAGGCTTCGATAAAAGATTTTCCAAACATGAATAAAGATTCATTGAAAGGAGATGATTCATTTGAAAGTTTACCAGAAGTATTTTTGATTAAAGAACTACAAGTAGAATCCAAAAATATGTTAGGAGAGAGATGCATGATGATTTACAAAGATTGGAGAGAGAGGCAGAATGATTCACCCGAGTTTGAAAGAGATAAAGATTTACATGGATTGGAGAGAGATAAAGATTTATGCAAAGATTTGGAGAGGGTGTGACGCACATTCTTACAGAATAACTAAAAAGGGGATGAAAGCACAATAACAAAATATGCACATGCAAAATCTAAGCAGAGTTTCATTTTCTCTATCAAAATTGACAAGTACTTATTTCCTAATTCAAGGAGAAGGGTGGAAAACAAATTTAGTAAAGAGAACCGTAAAATTAATCAATCAAATTGGTTTAGGTTTCCTTTTATTATGTGGTCAAAGTTTCCTTTTATTTGGTGACCTAATTTTTCTTTATTTCTTTTTATTAATTTGTTAAGTTTCCTATTCTTTAGATGTTTCCTAATCTTTAGATGTTACCTAAATTTTAAATGTTTTCTAATATTTACATTAGGATATTTTTTAGTCTATTTAAAGGCATAGACCCTACATTATTATAATAATCAATATACACAATTTTGAGTTCACTCTTTGTGAGAATTTTTTCTTTGGTTCCTTGTGAAGAAGATCTTTTTCCAGTCATTGAAAAATAAACTTGATAGCTTTGGTTATAACCACAAGTTTGGTTACGGGTTAAGCTCCTGCTTTGATAACTTTGGTTCTGTTGGCATGGTTCGATTGGTGTCAAGTTCTTTATACTTGATTTCAAAGACGTTCTTGAGTTTCTCTTCCGCATTGTTAAAGGGACTCGGGTTTGATATACTCGTAGTTCTCATCAAGAAGGTTGTGTGCGAATCGTCTCGTTCAAAGGTCAGAATCAAGTTTCCACATTTGTGAAGAGATTTCGATTAAGAGAGAGAGAGAGAGAGAGAGAGAGAGAGAGAGAGAGAGAGAGAGAGAGAGAGAGGAGGTTGTGCGTTAATTGTCTTGATCGAAGGTCAGAATTGTAAAAACCCATATTTTCGCAGTATCATAGGAGAGGGATTCGTAGAAAACCCTCTCCTCCTCAGTTTTCTCCCTACCTGTGTGAGCCCCCTTCTTTTCTCTCCTTCCTGCGACGTTCAGCCGGTGATTGTTTGTGGTTTTCTCCTTTATTTCAATGGTTTAAGGTAAGATTAAGTAGTTTATAATTTAATTTTAGTTTACTGTTGGCGTTTGAGAAGAAATTGGTGGATAGAGAATTAGAGTTTTAGGGTTAAAGTGTTTATTGGGTTTACTATTGATTTTTGTGGGTTATTGATAATAAATGTGATAGATTGATGAGGAAATTGTTGAGTTTTATCGAAAGACAGTGAATGTGGGATTTTAAGCTCTAAAACGAAATTGATTTCAAACTTTCAGCCAGGCTACGAGCATCGGTTCAAAAACCCTTTTGGCTTGTTGAACTAGGTTATGATTAGAGTGTTTGACTGCTGGACTCGAGTGATTCTGATAACTGACGTAACAGTTATGCGCGTCGGATGTTAGGTTGGTTTTTGAGCCGAGATAGGTTAGTGACCAATTTTGGTGAGTTCGTGAAGTATTGAGTTAGCATGGTTGTTTTAGTGCATGAGTAGAGTAATTGGATGAGTTTTGACGGGAAGTCAGATTTTGTTGTAGGTTGAGCAGGTTTTTGGTGAAACGAGCACCACGGAAAGTTAGGATGCCAGGTAAGTACTGTAAGTAGTGTATGCATGTGTTTTGCCCAAGTGGGCCTACACTGAGGAACGTTATGTGGTGTTGGTTGATTGTGATGTGCGTGTGTGTTGTGTGGCATGCATCATGTTTTTGAAACGGGAACGAAAATGAATTTGGGCATGGTTTTATGTACAAATGTGAAGTGCGATGTGTGGTGGTGAGGACATTGTGTGTGTTGGCAGTTAGGCGCCGTTGCTGGAGGAACTGGGACGTTGGCGACGTGCTAGGGTGTGGTGTGACGAGTGCGTCTAGCCTCACCTTGGGATGGCTGTTGCGGCATGCGTGTGGTGGTGTGCGACTATGGCCTCGTAGCAGGAGGAACCGGAACGATGGCGACGTGCCAGGGGGTGGTGTGGTGAGTGCGAGCAGCCTCACCCTGGAATGGTTGTGGTGCGTAGAGTGATGTGTGGGTACAATTTAAGGGCCTCGTTGCTGAATGAACCATGACGATGGCGACGTGCCAGAGTGTGAGGTGGCGAGAGAGTCCAGCCTCACCATGGTGCGGTCGTACCATGCGGCACTGGCTGTGACAACATGAGCGAGAATGTAGAGACTGCATATGATAGGATTGCATTGTCGTTTTACGTATTCATATTGCATTACTTACTGAGCGTTAGGCTTATGTTGTGTGTTCCGTGGTATAGGTGCAGAGATTCTTGCGGGTGAGTTGTCGGAGACTAGACAGGATGAGTAGGCAGTTGGCGGCGTGCTACCGTGTGCCTGCAGGTGTAGTTTGTCGCGGCAGCCTGACCCGTGGAGCGATGCAAGGAGGTAGGTTACGGGAGTTGAAAGGTCTATGTGGAGTGTATAGCTTTTGAGGCATAGATGGGGGTGAATGTTAATAGTCGAGATTGATGTACAGGTGCATTTTTAAACTATTTGAAAGGGTTTGATTGAGTGATTCAGGTGTCGAATCGGTGGTTTCAATTGTGGAAGTTTTTGTGTCTGTTTTCTTTTGAACTGCTATTATTTATAGGCTGCTGGTGCAAAGTGTCGACCGAAGTTCATAGGTGTCGACTGGTCCGTGTAAAGTGGGATGTGAGTGTTGACCGCGGGGTTTGACCTGCGTAGGCAGAGAGGATCAAGGTGTCGATCGGTTAAAGCGGGTGTCGACCACTCTCTAAGATGAGCGTAGAAGTGTCGACCGGTGTTTCCGGTGTCGACCGGCGAGAAAACCGGAGAGAAACGTGGTTTCGTCCGGCGTTTGCCAGTGTCGGCCGATGAAAAACTTTAAACATCCCGAGTGTCAACCGATGTTTGCAGGTGTCAACTAGTGTTTCTGTTTTATGTTTCTTAAAATTGAGTTTTATTCAAACTGATTTTAATTAATTTTTCCGCTACGATGCCGTATAAAATACTCTAAAAAACGTCGTTTTAAACTGAGGAATAAAAGTTTTAAATTTTATTCAAATTCTTTTGAGCATGGTGAGTGGATAGTAGAAGTGAACGAACCGGAAACAGGTAGGTTTTCGGGCTGTTACAATTATGGTATCAGAGCATTTACCCAACTGGAATTGTAGCCAACGAGGATGTCGGACCCCTCGGAAGAGGGGTGAGATTTTGAAGGCAAGAGGGCCTGTCACAATTCCCACACCGCTTGGGGGAAAGGTAGAGGGGACGGTTAATAGGTGGGAAGAGGGGTATGTTACGAGTGTAAGAGCCACGGGGTCGACATCGTTTGATGGATCTCCTAATACCACCAGCCGATGCATGGGAGTACTCCACCAATTGTAAGTATTTCTTAGAGACCTAGTAGTTTCAATTTAGAATCACTAGATATTGTAGTGTACAGGTTTCATGTTATGGTTAGAGAGATGCGTAAAGCTGTATGGGATACGGATGACACCATTAGATAGCTTACCGAGTTGGTCAACCACCAATCGCAACAGCTGGAGTAGTTTATGAGTAGGGAGGACCAGGGCTAGTCTAGTGCCCAGACTTCGACGGATCGTGGGGGTGATAGGTTGCACAGGCTTAGACCCCTAGTGTTCGACGGATACCCTTCGCAGCCACTCAGTGCTGATGAGTGGATTCGAAGTTTGGAAGACATGATGGATTATACCAAAGTAGATGAGCAAGACAAGGTATCTAGTGCGGTATTCCACCTTGCCAAGGACGCCCGATTTTGGTGGGATTCGGTGAAAGCGACCACCGATGTGAAGTCCATGACTTGGGAGGAATTTAAGACAACGTTCTTCGGCAAGTATTTGAGCCACTCAGTCTGAACTCAGGAGGTGGTGGAGTTTGCCAAGTTGAGGCCGATAGGTACCGTGGCCGAATATGTGAGACAGTTTGAGGCGCTATCTCAGTTTGCTAGTCATCTGGTGAGCCTAAACAAGAACAAAGTGCACCAATTTGTATAGGGCCTAAAGTCGAACATATACATGGGCATGCAGATATATGAGACACGAGGGGTGCCTTACGAGGAGGTGGTGGCGAAGGCGCAAGACATTGAGGAGGCTAGGACGAAGCTTCCTAGTTACAGAGAGCCACCTAAAGAACAAGCCTAGGAGATATTTCAAAGAACTGTTGCCGCAATCATGCGGAGAGTAGTCATCTTAGCTAAAGGGCCTGAAGAGGTCCAGTGACAGCTCTAGCAGTCAGGAGAACAACAAGCGACCTTAGGGACCAGGACAGTTTCGGGTATGCCCTAAGTGCTAAAGGAGTCACCCCCGTGAGTGCAGGGGAGGTGCAGGGAGATGCTGTAACTGTGGCGAGGCGGGCCACATGTCCAGAGATTGTCAGAAGCCGCGACAGAATCGGTGCTTCAATTGCAACGAAGTGGGGCATTTTGCTAGGAGTTGCCCGAATTTGAGCAAGGCCCCAGCGAGAGGACACCAAAAGTTTTCGCCTTCATTGAGCCAAACGATGCCACCCAGCCATCGGTGAGTTCAGGTAGTATCCTTATTTCGGGCATGGCGGCTTATACCCTTGTCGATATGGGTGCTACTCACTCATTTGTGTCCACTGCCTTCGTGGTTAAGGCAAATCTGGTGCCAAGCTATTCTGGGCAGTTCTATGATGTATTGTTGTCGTTGGAGGAGCGCCTATCTCAGATCAAGTGGTACAAGCTGATATTGTGACAGTGGGAGAAAAATAGTTGTACGCGGATCTGATCATACTCGACATGAAGGGATATGAGGCTATTTTGGGGATGGATTGGCTGTCTAGACATTTTGCCACGATAGATTGCAGGACCAGATAGATCCATTTTCGGCTCCCGAGTGGAGAGGGTTGCTCCTTCAGGGCAAGAAAGGGTTTGAGCAGAATCGCGGCAGCGTTGTCTATGAGAGCCCAACAGTTGTTACGAGGTGGATACATGGGCTTCTTGGCTAGTGTTATGGATGTGCAGCTTCAAGGCAAGGCTCAACTCCAGGACATCCTCATTTTGCAGGATTTTCTTGGGGTATTTCTTAAGGATCTGCCAGGTCAGCCCCCTGACAGGAAAATTGAGTTCGTTATCAATGTGTACCCTGGGGCTGAGTCAGTGTGCAAGAACCCGTACAGGCTGGGGCATTCCGAGTTGAAAGCGTTAAGGACACAATTAGAGGAGTTGACGGATAAGGGCTTCATATGCCCTAGTTTTTCGCTGTGGGGTGCACCGGTCCTTTTTGTTAAAAAAAAGGACGGATCCCTACGCATGTGTGTTGACTACAGCGAACTGAACAAGTTGACGGTGAATAATAAGTACCCATTGCCAAGGATAGATGACCTGTTTGATCAACTTCAAGGGGCACAGGTGTTCTCTAAAATTGATTTGAGGTTCGGTTATTATCAGTTGAAGGTTAGGGAGGAAGATGTCTCGAAGACAGCTTTCCGGACGCGGTACGGACACTATGAGTTTTTAGTGATGTCGTTCGGACTGACAAATGCCCCAGTTGCCTTTATCAACCTGATGAACTGAGTATTTAGGGAGCAACTGGATAGATTCATGATAGTATTCATTGATGACATTCTGATATACTCTCGGAGTGAATATGAGCACAGAGAGCACTTGAGGATCGTCCTGACGACTTTGGGGCAGCACCGACTATATGCTAAGTTCTCTAGGTGCAAATTTTGGCTAGGATCAAATTTTTGGGGCACGTTATCTCTCGTGATGGTATTTTCGTGGACCGGCAAAGGTTCAGTCTGTGAAGGAATGGCCACGGCTGACTAGTGCCAGCGAGATACGCAGTTTTCTGGGACTCGCAGATATTACCGGAGGTTTATTGACGAATTTTTCAAGATTGCAGCCCCTTTGACTCGATTGACCCGGAATAACATGATGTATAGATGGTTCGATGAGTGCGAGGACAACTTTCAGGCGTTGAAGCAGAGGTTGACTACAACCCCTTTGGTAGTACTGCCGTTAGAGGGGGAGAAGTTCAACATTTATTGCGACACCTCCAGGGTAGGCTTGGGTTGTGTGCTGATGAAGAATGGAAGGGTGATTGCCTATGCTTCAAGGCAACTGAAACCCTACGAGCAGAATTATCCCACGCATGACTTGGAGTTGGCAGCAGTGGTCTGCGTATTTAAGATCTGGAGGCATTATTTATATGGACAACAATGCAAAATCTTCTCAGACCACCAGAGTTTGAAGTACATCTTCACGCAGAAGGAGCTAAACTTGAGACAAAAGAGGTGGCTTGAGCTGGTTAAAGACTACAACTTGGAAATCAAGTATCATCCGGGGAAAGCAAATGTGGTAGCGGACGCCTTGAGTTGAGTGTCAGCTTCGATGTCTGCTATAATTTTAGCAATGCCTACCGAGCTAATGACTGAGGTACAAGAGTTCGGCCTAGAAGTAATCACTGATTTGGCAGCCATGCTGTCGGCGATGTCATTGAGGCCGACCATCCTGGATAAAATTAAGCGGACCCAAGTGACTTACCCCGAGTGCAGCAAACTAAAGGCAGGTATGGAGCCCAATGCTAGCACTGAGCTCAGCTATTTGGAGGATGAGATTTTAAAGTTTCGGGATAGGTGGTATGTCCCAAAGAATGAAGAGCTGAAAAGAGAAATATTGTCTGAGGCTCACTCTCTCCCTTCTCTGTGCATCCTGGAAGCACTAAATGTACAGAGATTTGAAACAACACTATTGGTGTCCCAATATGAAGCGCGAGAGAGCCAAGCACGTTAAGACTTGTGTGGTATGCCAATAGGTGATGGCGGACCGTCAGAGACCGTTGGGGACGTTTCAACCATTACCTATACCTGAGTGGAAGTGGGAGTGGGTCATTATGGATTTTGTGGTCGGACTACCAAAGACTGCTAAAGACCACGATGCGATTTGGGTGATTGTAGACAGACTAACCAAGTCGTCTCACCTTTTAATTGGTGAGAATGGCTTACTCGATGGATTGGTTCACTCAATTGTACATGCAGGAGATAATAAAACTTCATGGGGTCCCAGTGTCGATAGTGTCAAATGGAGACCCCAGGTTTACGTCTAAGTTTCGGAGGAGTCTATATAAGGCCATGGGTACCAATTTGAAATTCAACACGGCCTTTCACCCTCAGACCGACGGGCAATCGGAACGAACCATACAGATACTGGAAGACATGCTCAAAGCCTGTGTGTTGGAATTTTAGGCGGCTTGGAGCAGGTTTTTGCCGTTGGTAGAATTCCCATATAATAACAGTTACAAGTCTACCATTAACATGGCGCCGTACAAGGCTTTCTATGAAAGAAAGTGCAGGTCGCCGTTGTACTGGGACGAGGTTGAAGAAGCAAGACTTATAGGCCCAGAAATACTACAACAGACGGTCGACAAGATTGCCATTATAAAGACAAGGGTCGAGGCAACTCAGAGTCGGCAAAAGAGTTATACCGTTCGGAGGAGGCGAGAACTGGAGTTTCCCGTGGGTGATGAGGTATTTCTGAAGATCTCCCCGTTCAAGGGAGTGGTCAGGTTCGGGAAGCGAGAGAAGTTCAACCCTCATTTTGTTAGACTGTTCCCTCTTGCTGAAAGGATCGGGAAGACCGCCTACAAGCTTCAGCTGCGTTCCTCAATGGATGCCATACATAATGTCTTCCATGTCTCCATGCTGAGTAAGTGCATGCATGATCCTTCTCAGGTGGTTGTACAGCAGGATATAGAGGTACAACCGACGCTATATTATGAAGAGAAGCCAGTGGCCATACTAGGATCAGCGGTGAAAGTGTTGCGGAATAAGGAGAGTTCCTTGGTCAAAGTTTTATGGCGCAATCACAATGTCAAGGAGACAACTTGGGAAAGGCGGCAGTACATGGAGCAACAGTACCCAGAGCTATTCGGTACGTAAAATTTTAGGGACAAAATTCTTTTAAAGAGGGGAGGATGTAACACCCCGTATTTTTGCAATATCAATTTTTTGGGATGTTGGGGTGCTGAGCGGTGGGATTCGGGATGGAATGGAGAGCGAAAAATTTGTAAGGTAAGATAGGGAATTATTTTGAAGATAATGGTGGGGAGAAAATTTTAGAAATACGACCAGAAACGGATTTGATAGCCGTTGGATTAAAGGATTAAAGTTTGAGGGAGAACTAATAATTAGTTATTATTATTTTATAAAAAAGAAAAAAAATAGAAAGTAATCAGAGGAGAGGGATTAGTAGAAAACCCTCTCCTCCTCTGTTTTCTCCCTACTCGCGTGAGCCCCCTTCGGTTCTCTCCTTCTTGCGACGTTCAGTCGGCGATTGTTTGTGATTTTCTCCTCCATTTCAACAGTTCAAGGTAAAATTAATTAGTTTATAGTTCAATTTTTGTTTAGTGTTGGAGCTTGAGGAGAAGTTGGTGGATAGAGATTTAGGGTTTTAGGGTTAGAGTGTTTATTGGCTTTACTATTGATTTTTGTGGGTTGTTGAGGATAAATGTCATAGATTGATGAGTAAATTGTTGAGTTTTATTGAAAGACAGAGAATTTGAGATTTTAAGCACTAAAACGAAACTGACTTCTTATTTTTGACCGAGCTACGAGCGTCAGGTTCAAAAACTCATTTGGCGTGTTGATGTGCCCCATAGGCCCGTCACACGATCTCAAGTCCAAGCACACACTTTAATTAACCTACATTCTCACACATTTGATTCTTGTGCAGGTTATGATTCAATGGAGTCGGAAGTTGCAAGCTTAAGGTGGGAAGTGGAGGCTCAAGACATGGAGCAACCGAGACACATCATTGCATGGGAAGCCACCCTTGAAGATCATGAAGCTCTTAAGGGAATTTGTCTTCCCGAGCCAACTTTTATGTAATGTTTATTTTGAACTTATTGGACAAACATTGGCCTTCTTGTTTAACTATTTATTATGTGCATGCATTACGCATTTAGGATTAGATTGAATGGTTAGGATAGATGATGGAAAGGGTTTCGGGATTGGCTTAAATTGAAGGAGCAATCGGGCATGCAAGGCATGCAACTCTCGGCCGCAAATGCGCCAAGGAGAAAGTGCCGCAAGTGGTGGCCAACTTTACCCGATTTGGCCACACCATTGGGCTGCCATTTGAGATGCTTGTCCCCTTTACCTTTTTTGGAAGAAACATGGATCCATGACATGGCATTCAGCAAGCCATTGATCGACCACTTGGCTGCCATCATCTCGGCCGCACACTACAACACTTGGAGCCGGTTACAAGCTTCTTTGCACCAAGTTTTTGAAGACCAAAGCACAGCCCTAAAACCCTCCATCCTAGGCCTATATAAGCATAGCATTGGTGTTTGTATTTTGGTTGGCAAAGTTAATGAGCATCGGCATGTTTTCTAAGAGGAAACCGAGAGAGTTTTCCACCACCATCCAAGGTAAGTGCTCGGTTCCATGAACCGATTAGGAGTAGCCTCCTAGCTTGGCAACTCAAGGTTGTTGCTCGAGCTTGTGTTCCACTTTTCTCTCCTCCCTTTCAAGGGAAGGAAACAAGAAGGAAGTGGCCAAAACTGGTTCCCCAAGTTGAGAGCCTTTCCATGGAAAGGTTGTGATTGCCGAGAACATAACATTGTCTCTTCGGCCGACTTGCGGGTTTGCTTGCACAAGTTTGTCATTTCTAATCAATCTGGACCACGACCACCACCATCACACACCTCACTCACTCCACTAATCTCACACCAAATTTCATTTCATTTAAAACACATTTGGTCATTCATTTTGTTGTTTTTCTCAAGGGTTTCTCGGCTTGGCCGCGATCCGAGGGCCTAACCGATCCTTTCATGCATTTTAGTGACCGAGCAGGGGCTTGGCAGTAACATTTGGTATCAGAGCATAGGAGGGCCCCGTGGAGTTCTAGAAATCAAGTTAGTTTGGTTTTCCAAACTCATTTGGATGGCTGCACCTTAAGACCTAAAATCGGGTTTCATTGCTCACCTATTCGGGTTTTTGTTGTGCTTGCAGTTTCTTTGTTTTATTTCCGATTTCCTTTGCGCTAAAATCATCTCCAGCATGTTTCTTGAGTTGTTAGACATCTAAGCATGAAGAAATATCAGCCCTTAGACTCCATTTTCGTGGCTGCAATTTCCTTCCCCTTTTGGTTAAACAAATGCTAACCACTTTAGTACTTGTTGTCTCCTTTGCTATTTCGGGTGCAACACTTTTTCTTGCTGTGTTTTAATATTTCCAACACCTCACATGTCTTGTTAAGTACTTAAGCATGCATGTTTAACTTTAAAATCATATGATTAGCTTGATGGTTGCATTGGTTTAAAATGTTTAATGCATTTTGTTAGAAAACCGCATGTTTCAAGTTTAGCTTTTCTTTGACAACCGGTTTGTGTGCACTAATAACCGAAACTTGCAGCTTGATTTAAATGAACATTTTTATGCTTAGTGATGCTTATATCCTCTGCTAAGAATGAATGTTAGGCCTGTTTAATGTTACATGTGATTCGGTTAAAGTTTGCCTAAAATCCGAGACACAATGGCATGAACTTTCTATTTTTGACATTGCCGAGAATAGTATGCTATATATTGATGTTGTGATCTGTTTTCTTTGCACAAAACCGAGCCTATAAATTTTTGGACTTAAGTTAACATGTTATGTAGCTGAAGCATGTGCCCTTTTTCGGTTTGTTGTGGTTTAAAATTCAAATAGATGCTGTTTTGGTTAAAGAAAAACATACTTTGCAAAAAAACAGTTTTGTGTGTCCAAAAATGGCAAGTTTGATGTTGATAGTTGGGACCACTTTGTGCATGGCTGAGAATTGTTCCAAGGCACGAAATTTGGCTGCATGTTAAACCTAATTTGATGCTTTATTATTGCTCCATTGTTGTTACAATCCGTGAAGCAAACCACGGGTAAACTAGTGTCTCATTTTTTTTTTTTTTTTTTTTGTGATTTGTCACACATCCGAGAGTAGCTAGCATTATTTTATCCTTAACAAATTAATCTAAATTGCATGATTTCCTTTCCTTTTTGCTTATAATATTTGTCTTGCTTTATTAGTTTTTCATACAAAAAAAAAAACACTAAATAACAAAACAAAACAAACAACCGTTAGAAACAAACCTAAAGGAGAATATATCAACTACCCTAGTTAGGTTACCATTCCTAATGTTTTAAGACCTAAGGTTCAAATATGATTGAAGCTCCCCCTCCTAAGACTTAAACATGAAAACAAGAAGTGGAATCCAAATTGGCCCTAACTCAAATATGACCCCAGAACCCAATCCACCGAGCCGGGGCAAGGACATTCCCTAAAAAGAGACTCACACCCAACAAGAGGGAGAGTCAAGTATGCAAGGTCAAATAAACGGTTTAAGTGGAATGGTTGGAACCCTAAGTAAACAACTTCATGATATGAACCTAAAATTTGAACAAGTTATGAGTGGACGTCATCCTACCCACCGTAGAGATTCCTCCCAAGACACTTTTATCTAGGAGACGACATGACAATCTTAGGAGGCGAGTTAGAGACCCAGATCCCTTAGATGATGAAGTTGAGATTGAACATTCTAGGGATAGACACCCTGACTATGAATATGATGAGGATGATGAGTGGACTTTGGACGAAGAAGAAAACTTTCGCCCACAAATTCGTAGGAATCATGATGAGTTTAGACAAGACCGACATAGGGACCGTGACGACCTCCGAAACATTAAGATCCAAATACCCTCCTTTAATGGAACATGCGACGTGACAACTTTTCTAGAATGGTTAGAGAAGGTTGAGAGAATTTTTGATTGTTATAACTACTTCGACAAAGTCAAGATTCAGTTGGTTTCTGTAGAGTTTACCGGCTATGTCTTACTCTGGTGGTCTAATGTAAGGACACAAAGAGCGTAGACTGGATTTCACTCTATTGATACTTGGAGAAAGATGAAATCTATCATGACGAAGAGATTTGTCCCTAGTCATTACAAACAAGAATTGATTATGCAAATACATAACCTCAAGCAAGGAAGTTTAACCGTAGAAGAATAAATTACAGAGTTTGAGACTCTTAAAATTCAAGGAGAACTAGAAGACCCGAAGAACAAAGCATAACTAGGTTTATCCATGGCTTGAATTATGACATTGCTGACGCCGTAGAATTGCATCCCATTGACTCTATGGACATAGTAGTTCGGATGGCCCTGAAAGTCGAACGCCAACTCAAAAGGAAAAGGAAAGCCACCCAATCATTTAAGATTAACCAACTCCCCCAGTACACCCCTAAGCCACCTGGGGCTAACAAACCCGTGACCAAGGCTAATCAGAAAAAGCCTTTTCAAAGACATTGGCCTCCCAAAGAATCAACTAGTAAACCAATAAACCCTAAAGGACCAGAGGCCAAGCCTACAAGAGACAACCCCACTAGACAAAGAGCACGCGACCTCAAGTGTTACAAGTGTCACGGCGTAGGTCATTTTATGGCCCAATGCCCAAGAAGTTATGTCATTCCCCCGTACTTGCTCTTCCTGATTTCAACAAGGTATTCGAAGTCAAAATGATGCGTCAGGAGTTGGAATAGGAGCAGTACTTATGCAAGACTAACGACCCATCGCATATTTTAGTGAAAAGATGAAAGGAGCCGTGCTTAATTATTCTACTTATGATAAAGAGTTTTACGCAGTTATACGAGCATTAGAGCACTGGCAACATTATCTCCTATCGAGGGAATTCGTTATCAACACTAATCATCAAGCCTTACGACACATTAAGAGCCAACATAAGCTGAACAAGAGGCATGCAAAATGGGTAGAGTTTTTAGAGAGGTTTCCCTATACCCTTAAGTATCTCAAGGGAGAAAATAATATAGTAGCAGACGCCCTATCTAGGAAGCGCATCCTTTTCACTAAGCTAGCAGTGAGATTTTTTGGATTCGAATGGATTAAGGATAGCTACGCCTCTGACCCCGACTTTGTACCCCATTACGCCCGATGCCTAGACAAGGTTGAAGGAGATTATTGCCTCATGGATTGTTATTTGGTCAAAACAGGCAAATTATGCATCCCTCAAGGAAGCTTACGACGGTGCCTTGTGAAAGAAGCTCATTGTGGGGGCTTAGCCAATTATTTCGGGGAAAAGAAGACCCTCGATATGTTAAAGGAACATTTCTTTTGGCCTCACATGATGAAAGATGTGCATCGCCTGGTAGAGACGTGCATAGTTTGCAAGAAAGCCAAAAGTAGAGTTCTACTCCAAGGCTTGTACATGCCCTTACCCGTCCCTGCACACCCCTGGATTGCAGTCAGTATGGACTTTGTCTTAGGACTACCACGGACCGCCCGAGCTAAGGATTCCATCATGGTGGTCGTGGATAGATTTTCCAAAATGGCACACTTTATTCCTTGTGCCAAGACAGATGACTCTACTTTAACCGCCGACCTATTTTTCAAGGAGATTGTTCGCCTGCATGGCATCCCACACTCAATAGTGTCAGATAGAGACACTAAGTTTTTAAACGCCTTCTGGACCACTTATGGAGAAGGTTGGGGACTAAGTTGTGCTTCAGTACTTCTTTTCATCCCCAAACTGATGGGCAAACGGAAGTTGTTAACAGGACTCTACGCTCCCTCTTACGCAGTGTTGTAGGCAAGAAATTGTCTAACTGGGACATCATACTTCCAGGCTTGGAATTTTCCTACAACCGCACCCTTCATTCCACTACTCAGAAAACGCCCTTTGAGGTTGCCTATGGGTTTAATTCATTTACACCGTTGGACCTTGTCCCTTTACCTACTAAGAACTTAGCCAACCCATCAGGTGCAAATAAGGCCGAACAAATTAAGAAGTTACACAAAACTGTGCGAAAGGCCATTGAAAAGAGAAATGAGAGTGTGGCTAGGCACGTGAACAAAGGTCGAAAAGAAGTCATTTTCCGTGCGGGAGACTTAGTATGGTTGCACCTCCGGAAGGAAAGATTTCCGGATAAGAGAAGGTCTAAACTTCTACCTCGTGCGGATGGCCCCTTTAAAGTACTTGAGAGGATCAATGATAATGCCTACAAAATCGAATTACCGGGTGAATATGGAGTATCCGCGACTTTTAACGTCCAAGATTTATCACCCTATAAAGGCGATGAAGATCAGTTCTAGGACCCGAACTTATCGGATTTGAGGTCAAATCCACAGTCACCTGGGGAGGATGATGTGCCCCATTGGCCCGTCACACGATCTCAAGTCCAAGCACACACTTTAATTAACCTACATTCTCACACATTTGATTCTTATGCAGGTTATGATTCAATGGAGCCGGACGTTGCAAGCTTAAGGTGGGAAGTGGAGGCTCAAGACATGGAGCAACCGAGACACATCATTGCATGGGAAGCCACCCTTGAAGATCATAAAGCTCTTAAGGGAATTTGTCTTCCCGAGCCAACTTTTATGTAATGTTTTATTTTGAACTTATTGGGCAAACATTGGCCTTCTTGTTTAACTTATTATTATGCGCATGCATTAGGCATTTAAGATTAGATTGAATGGTTAGGATAGATGATGGAAAGGGCTTGGCTTAAATTGAAGAAGTAATCGGGCATCAAGACATGTCACTCTCGGCCGCAAATGCGCCAAGGAGAAAGGGCCG
>JAJTVC010001017.1:0-11798 GCA_022433055.1 Begonia peltatifolia | reverse complement strand
ATAAAGCTGGACATGTGGCTAGAGACTGCCCGAAGCCTCGAGTTGTATGATGTTTTAATTGTAACGAGGTGGACCACATCAGTAGAGACTGTCCAGCTTTGAAGAAAGGTCTGACGCGCACAGCCCCGAGGGTATTTGCTGTGATTGAGTCGGGAGATGAGTAGCAGTCAGTCGTGGTGTCAGGTACCATATTAGTGAATTTTGTACCTGCTTATACTTTGATTGGCTCTGGTGCTACGCATTCTTTTATTGCGACTACGTTCGTGGTCAAGTTAGACGTATGGCCTGTGTTGACGGATTGTAGCTACGAGGTGATGCTACCTTTTGGTGGGAGGATGCACTCGAATCAGATTGTACGATATAGCGTGGTAACTGTGGGAAGCAAGAATTTATTAACCGATCTTATTATTATAGGTATAACGGGATATGACATAATACTGGGAATGGATTGGCTGTTCAAGCACTATGCCATGATTGACTGTAGGGCGGGCACGGTGAACTTCAAGCCGCCGGATGGTGAAAAGCATACTTTTCAAGCCGCAAAGAATGTTCACAAGATATCTGTGATGGCGCCAGTCAGTGCTCGTCAAGTTTTAACTGGTGAGTACTTTGGCTTTCTTGCCAGTATTATAGATGTTCAGATTTCTAAGGATTCGAGACCGCAGGATGTTTTAATTGTTCAAGACTTCCCTGAAGTTTTCTTAGATGATTTACCTGGTTTCCCTCCAGACCGGAAAATAGAGTTTGCAATAGATGTGTATCCGAGAGCTGAACCAGTGTCAAAGAATCCTTACAGATTAGCGCTAGCAGAGTTGAAGGAGTTGAAGAAGCAATTAGAAGAATTGGTAGAGAAGGGGTTTATACGCCCTAGCTTTTTATCGTGGGGCGCATCGATTCTTTTTGTTAAAAAGAAAGATGGGTCATGTGCATCGACTACAGGGAGTTGAATAAGCTAAAGATTAAGAATAAGTACCCTCTGCCAAGGATAGATGATTTATTTGATCAACTCCAAGGTGCACGTGTGTTTTCGAAGATTGACCTGAGATCAGGTTATTATCAGTTGAAAGTCAAACTGGAGGATGTTCTGAAGACGGCTTTTTGGACGCGGTATGGACATTATGAGTTCCTAGTGATGTCTTTTGGACTAACCAATGCCCCAGCAGCCTTTATGGACCTGATGAATAGAGTGTTTCATGATTATCTTGATAAATTCGTCATAGTGTTTATTGACGATATTTTTGTATGCTCTCGGAGCAAGGAGGAGCATAAGGAACACTTGAGGTTGGTGTTGGAAACTCTAAAGCGACACCAACTTTGTGCAAAGTTTTCAAAGTGCGAATTCTAGCTGGATAAAATCTATTTTCTTGGTCATGTCATCTCAAGCGATAATAGCGGTTGATCCAGAAAGATCCAGACAGTTAAGGAGTGGCCACAGTCGAAGAATGTTGCGGAGATACGAAGTTTTCTTAGGTTAGCGGGTTATTACAGAAGATTCATTGAGGGATTTTTGAAAATTGCAGCACCCCTGACCCGGTTAACGAGGAAAAGTGTGAAATACCTGTGGTCCGAGGATTGTGAGCATAGTTTCCAGACGTTGAAACAGAGATTAACTACTGCTCCAATCCTGACGCTTCCTACTGAGGACGGGAAGTTTAGTATTTACTGCGATGCTTCAAAGGTAGGACTGGTGTGTATTAATGCAGGAAGGGAAGGTGATAGCATATGCTTGTAGATAATTGAAAGCTTATGAGCAAAACTACCCAACGCACGACCTAGAACTAGCTACATTAGTTTTTGCGCTGAAAATTTAGAGGCATTATTTATATGCACAGCAGTGCAAGATATATTCTGATCACAAAAACTTGAAGTATATTTTTACTCAGAAGGAACTAAACATGCGACAACGGCGGTGGTTAGAATTTGTGAAGGATTATGATCTTGAGATTAAGTACCACCCCGGCAAGGCGAACGTAGTGGCCGATGCTTTGAGCAGAGTAACGGCATCTACTTCGGCTATGATTTCATGCATGCATGTGGCTTTGGATGCAGAGTTTCAGAAGTTTGAATTAGAGATGGTGTCAAATGTATCGGCCATGTTATCGGATATATCTCTACAGCCCACTATTTTGGAGAAGATTAAGCAGGCCCAGAAGGACAGCACTGAATGCAAAGATATTAAGTCAAGCATGGCTTCCAACGACAGGTCAGATTTTAGTTATTCGGACGGTGGAATTCTTAAGTTTCAAAATAGGTGGTTCGTACCGAATAATGAAGAACTACAGAAGGAAATATTAGCTGAAGCCCACTCCTCGAGATTTTCTGTGCATCCAGGGAGTACCGATGTAATAATCTGGAAAATTTCAGATTTTTAAATTTAATTTCTGAAATTTTTGTTTTAATCTCGCTTGGAGTTTCGAGAAATATTTTAACAGAAAAATTAAATTATAAAACTCGGAGTCTAGTTTTGTGATGGTTTTCGAGATTTTAAGTCGGGAGTACGAGAATTTAACAAATTTACGGGCGGTTAAAACACGGGAGGGTGTTTCGATTAATTATTTAAAAAAATAAAAAATAAAAAATAAAAAATAAAAAATAAAACATAACAACCGAATGGCTTCGGAAGGAAGCCATTCGGCTGTTTCACTTGACACCCGAGGGAAGCAGAGGGGAGACGCGAGGGAGAAAAAGCGATCGCGAGCTGAGATTTTGGTCTTCAATCGGTGGACGACGAGCTCGAGTGTGTGAGCGAAACCGCTGCCGAGTATTTCTTCTCCGACGAATCGAGGTCGTTTAGTTTCAGCAGCTCGAACTCCCGAAGTGAGAGCCGAGTGTTTTCTGCCGACGACTGCGAGGAGGAGTCCCCATTCGATTCTATCGCCAGCAACCGAGCACTCTGATTTCTCTCTTATTCCGTTTCTCCCACCCGAGTACCGAACAACACCACCTTGTAAGTCTCTCTCTCCCTCTGCTGTTCTGTCTGGTTGGGCCGAGAGTAAGGTTCAGCTCTCCTCCATTTTTCTGTGAAGTTGGCTGCAAGGTTGAGGGGGGGAAGTACCGTGAATTGAAGGGGAGAAATCGAAGGTGAGCCCTGTCGGTTTCCCTGTTTCTCGGCCTCCTTTCAATTCCGGCCAGCTTAGCTGAAGTGTATGAGTGGAATGTGACTAGTTGTGTATAGAAATTGTGAAATTCGAATTGAAATCAAGAATCGAACCTTTTTCTTATAGGGGTAGATTCTGTTTTTGGCCGTTTCGGCCTATTTTCAGTTGATCATTTTGAATTTTGTTTTCGTGGGTTAAATTAGGTTGTTAGAGGGACGTATGGCCGCTGGAATCGTTTGATTCTATTATCCGACGTGAAAGTTATGCGCGTAGAAAGTTTATGTCAGATTTTGGTCCAAGTCAAATTAGTGAGCGTTTTTCATAGAATTTCGACGTGTGATAGTGGCATGACTGTTTTTGGTGGGTAAAGCTAAATTGAGTGAGTTTTGGTTGAAGAAAAACAAAAATGTAAAATTTAATAAAAAGGGGCATATTCGGTTTCGGGATTTTTCCACCTAGCTGTGGTTTATTGTTTTAAAATCCGTCTTAGTATGTTAAACTAGGTTCCTAAGGGGACGTTTAGCCACTTGAATCGTTCGATTCCGTTAACGGACGCAAAAGTCATGCGCGTCCGAACTTTAAGTTGGTTTTCGGGCGAACCACATTGGTGACTCGTTTTATTTAGAATTTCATGAGGGTAGTTAAGGAATGTCATTTTAAATCATTTGGTGAGTTTTGAAGTAAAAATTTGATGAGTGATTGTTTGTATTTTAGGTTGAGGCATTTTTAGCAAAGCTGTGCGTCGTGCGAGCTTAAGACGCCAGATAAGTAGTGCATGCATGCGTTTTGGCCAAGTGGGCCTACACTGAAGAACTTTAGGGTTTATGTGATTGATTGTGGTGTGCGTGCGTGCGTATTGTTTGACATGCATCAAATTTTTTTAAAAACGGGAACGAAAATGGTTTTGAGTATGTTTTGAGTATGTGGTGAGACGCGTGGCGGTGGTACCGCGGATCCTGCTAGTATACGGGCCAGTGCTTCACTAGTCCCAGATTTTACTCGAGTAGTGGGCCGGCTGGGCTGTCACGTGGCATGAATGTGTTGACGGTGAGGGTGATAGGCAGTGGTACCACGGCTCCTACTAGTGTGTGGGCCGGTGCAACACCAGTCGCGGATTCCGCTCGAGGAGTGGGCTGGCTGGGCTGTCGCGAAACGTGTGTGTGTGGCAACTGTGGCCCCGTGCTGGGGACGCTGGGACGGGGGCGACGTGTCAGGGTGTAGTGTGGCGCGAGGTACACCCTTATCCTGATGTGGTTGCCGTGTGGTGATGCGTGTGTGTAGCTTGTTGGACTCGTTGCTGAGGAGTCCGGGACGGTGGCGACGTGTCAGGGTGTAGTGGCGTTAGGTTACTCCTTACCCTGGTGCGGCTACACTACGCGTCACAGATATGACAACATGAGTGTGACTGTAGAGATTGCATGTGATAATATTGCATTGTCGGCTATTACTTTCATATCGCATTACTTACTGAGCGTTAGGATTATGATGTGTGTTCTATGGTGTAGGTGCTGACGATATTGCTGGTGAGCCTCAAGAGCCTAGTCCTGAGCCATAGGATGATTGGCGGCGTGCGACCGAGGCATCAGATGGCGGATTTTGTTAGGGCGACCCGACCCGTGGGGATAGTAGGTGGTGGTTGGGTTCGTTTGCAGGTATTTTTCTTTTGTTGTGTTGATGTACAGTCGATGAGATGAGTTGAGTTGTATATGCGTCAGTGTATAGGTGTATATGGAGTGTGTGTGATTTTGGCAACGTACGCATATATTTTACATGTAGGAGCTTGAAATTGTTCTATACTGTGAATTTTCTTCATTTGCATTGATGGATTTTCGTCGTCATCATACTCTGATTTTGTTATGGTGATTTCTCTGGATGGTTGATAGATAAATATTGTCTGTTTCTAGTGAACCGTGTGTATGGTTTAAATTTTGGGATAGTCAGTTTTTATCCGTTACTCTGCCAAAATTTTGGGAGAGAGGTTTGGAGTCGAGAGGATATGAAATAGGTCAGGATGTGTACAACGAGTGTTAAAGAAGTGTGGATGGTAGTGGGTGTGCGGCGTGGTTGCAGGTGCCCGGGGCACGCGGCCCTGCGGGTGCTCACGGTCGTACGGCGTCGGGTGAGGGTGTGCGTACGGACGTGCGACACGGAGGCAGGGTGCGTGGGGCACGTGGCGCTGTGAGCAGGCGCGCGACGCAGTGATGTTGAATTGGCGCGCGTGGCACCGCGAGAGTGTGCGCGGGTTGTCGAAGTGGAGACGTGAGTGTGTGTGCAACACTGAATTTGTGTAGCTCGAGGGGTATGTTGGATTCTTGTTCTAAGATTTCGAGTCTTGCCATTTTATTTTAAAATTATTTTAAATTGTTTTTTTTCTGCTGCGTATTTTTATATTGAGGATTTCGTGTTCCCTCTTTGGGGCACGGGTAGTTCTCGAATCGAGTCAAAAATTTTTCATACTCACAAATGTTCTTTTGAAGATGATTTGAAAATGAAAGTACTATTAAACTGAGTGAGTTGTGTCAAGTTTTAGTGTATCATAGTGTGTATATGTAGACGTACTGTAGCGCACCGGGAACGTGGGGTTTCTCGGGGTGTTGCAACCAAGATGTACAGAGACAGCATTACTGGTGGCCTGATATGAAGAGAATGGTGGCGAAGTACGTAGAGGCATGTTTGATCTGCCAACAGGTTAAGGCTAAGCATCAGAGCCCGGCAGGAAAATTAAAGCCATTGCCGATACCTGAATGGAAATGGGAGCAAATAGCGATGGACTTTGTTGTAGGGCTGCCTCGGACGACAAAGGGCTATGACGGAATATGAGTGATAGTGGACAAGCTAACCAAATCGCCCATTTTCTGCCAGTGAAGATGACGTATTCGATGGATCACTTTGCCGAACTATACGTTTAAGTGATCGTGCGATTGAACGGAGTTCCAACTTCAATTGTATCAGACAGGGATCCCAGATTTACATCGAAATTCTGGAAGAGTTTGCACAAGGCCATGGGTATGCAGCTTAGTTTTAGCACAGTGTTTCATCCTCAGGCGGATGGACAATCTGAGAGGACTATACAGATGCTAGACGATATGCTTCGAGCTTGTGTACTGGAATTCCAAGGATCATGGAGCAAATATCTACCGTTGGTAGAATTTTCTTATAATAACAGTTTCCAGGGCACGATAGGTATGGCTTTATACGAGGCGCTTTACGGGAGAAAGTGCAGATCCCCGCTTTAAAGGGATGAAGTTTGCGAGGCGGGTTTAGTAGGTCTGGATATTTTGTAGCAGATAGTAGAGAAAGTTGCATTTATTCGACAGCGTAGCTTAACAGCTCATAGTCGGAAGCGAGCTACAATTTGAATTAAATGATGAAGTTTTCTTGAAGATCTCTCCGTTCAAAGGCGTTCTGAGATTCAGAAAAAGGGGCAAGTTAAATCCAAGGTACATTGGGCTCTTCCCTATTACGAAGAAAGTAGGGCAGATAGCTTACCAGCTACAACTGTCAACCTCTATGGATGGAATTCACAACGTGTTCCACATGTCCATGTTGAGGAAGTGTATACAGGATCCTTCTCATGTGATGGAACTGCGAGATGTAGAGATTCAACCCACATTAGTGTATGAATAGAAGCCAATGGAGATTTTGGACTATACAGTAAAGACCCTACGCAATAAGGAAATACCACTGGTGAAAGTTTTGTGGCGCAACCATAACATAGAAGAGGCAACTTGGGAGCGGCAGTGAAACACCCCGAGAACCCACACGTTCCTGGTGCGCTACAATACATCCACACACTATGACACACTAAAACTTAACACAACTCACGTCCCCACTTCGACACCCCGCTCGCACCCTCGCAGTGCCCTGCGCGTGCCAACTCAACATCACCACGTCACACGCATGCTCACAGCGCTGCGTGCCCCACGCGCCCTGCCTCCGTACCGCACGTCTACATGTACGCCCTCACCCGGCGCCGCACGACCCGTGAGCACCTGCAGGGCCACGTGCCCCACGCGCCTGTGATCACGCCGCACTCTCACGCTCATCCACACTCCTCAAGTACTCACTGTACACATCCCAACCTATTCAATATCCTCTCGACTCCCAACCTTTCTCCCAAAATTTCGGCAGAGTAACGCCTAAAAACTGGCTATCGAAAAATTTAAACCCTGTACACAGTTCACCAAAACTAATAGTATTTATCTATCCACCACCCAGAGAAATCACCATAACAAAATCAGAGTATGAAGACTACGAAAATCCATCAAATGCAAAAGAAGAAAATTCACAGTATAGCACGATACCATACTCTAACATATAAAAATACATATGCGACCCCAAAACACTGCAACCACTCTATACAATCCTGTACAACTGACATCTATACAAACTCCTCTATCTGCATAAATACCTGGCACAAAGTAACAACCCAACGAATCTCACCATCACCTACCACCACCACGGGTCGGGTCGCCCTAACACAATCCGCCATCCGGTGCTCGGTCGCACGCCGCCAACCATACTATGTCTCAGGACTAGGTTCTCGAGGCTCACCAGCAAGGTCGTCAGCTCCTACACCATAGAACCAACAAAATAAGCCTAACGCTCAGTAAGTAATGCGGTATGAAAGTAAAAGCCAACAATGCAATCCTATCACATCCAGTCTCTTCACTCACACTCATGTTGTCACATCTGTGACACGTAGTATAGCCGCACCAGGGTAAGGAGGAACCTAACGCCATCCTACACCCAGACACATCGGCAGCGTCCCAGACTCCCCAGCAACGAGGCCCACAAGCTACACACGCGCATCACCACACGGCAATCACATCAGGGTAAGGGTGTACCTCACGCCACACTACACCCTGACACGTCGCGCTCGTCCCAGCCTTCCTAACACGGGGCCACAGTTGCCACACACGCATTTCGCGACAGCTCAGCCAGCTCACTGCTCGAGCGGAATCTGCGACTGGTGTTGCACCGGCCCACACACTAGTAGGATTCGCGGTACCATTGCCCATCACCCTCACCGTCAACACATTCACGCCGCGTGACGGCCCAGCCATCCATTCCTCAAGCGAAATCCGCGACTGGTGAAGTACCGGCCTGCACACTAGTAGGATCCGCGGTACCACCGCCACGCGTCTCGTCACCTACTAAAAATATGCTCGAAACCATTTTTGTTCCTATTTAAAAAAAAATGATGCATGTGAAACAATACGCACACACACTACAACCAACAACATAGAATCATAAAGTTCTACGGTGCAGGCCCACTTGGGCAAAACGCATGCATGCACTACTTACCTGGCGTCCTAAGCTCGCTCGACGCACAGCTTCGCCAAAAAGTGTCTCAACATAAAACACAACCAATCACTCATCAATATTTATTTCAAAACTCACCAAATGATTTAAAATAACATTTCATAACTACCCTCATGAAATTCCAACTAAAATGAGTCATCAATGTCGTTTGGTCAAAAACCAGCCTAAGGTTCGGACGCGCATAACTTTTGCGTCCGTCAACAGAATTAAACGATTCAAGTGGCTAAACGTCCCCTTAGGAACCTAGTTTGACACACTAAGATAGATTTTAAAACGATAAACCTTAGCTAGGTTGAAAAAATCTCGAAACCGAATCTGCCCATTTTTATCAAATTTTACATTTTTGTTTTCTTCAACCAAAACTCATTCAAACTAGTCTTACGCATCAAAAATGGCCATGCCACTATCACACGTCACAACCCTATGAAAAGCGCTCACTAATTTGACTCGGACCAAAATCCAAGATAAACTTTCGACGCGTATAATTTTCTCGTCGGATATCGGAATCGAACGATTCTAGTTGCCATATGTTCCTCTAATAACCTAGTTTAGCCCACAAAAACAGAATTGGAAATGATCAACCGAAGCCAAGCCAAAACGGCCAAAAACAGAATCTGTTTTTATACAAAAAATAGCCAAAATCTCAACTCCGATCCAATCTCGCCAATTTCTTCACCGAACAATCACATTTCAATCTGTTAAGCACAATCTAACCCGAAATCAGAAATTCAAGCACAAAAATCCAAATTTTGGCTCAACCTTCTCCCTCGGTTTCTTTCCCTCTCACTGGTCTCCTGCTGCCCACTCGCTAACATACACACTCACCCTCCTAATACACTCAACATTTGCAGCCAAATTCACAAAAAAAATGGAAGTAAGCCGAACCTTAGTGTCGGCCAGACTAGACAGGACAGCAGAGGGAGAGAAGGACTTACAGGGTGGTGGCGTCGGCAATCGGGTGGGAGAAGAACTCCAGCAAAACGTCCGGTCGTCGGCGGCAGAATTGGACGGAGACTCACTCCCTCGGTCGACGGCAGAAGGTGCTCGGGCCCTCACCCTTGGGAGCTTGAGCCGCAGAAACTAAACAGCTTCGGTTCGTCGGAACAACAGCACTCGCTCACAGCTCTCCCCTCACACTCGCGCTCGTCGGCCGTTGATCGCAGCTCCAACTTCGGCACACAAATTGCCCTCCCTCGCGCGTTCGCTCTCGGCTCTGGCGAAGCAAAACCAAACACTAAATGGCTAGCGAAAGACGTTCAGTTGTTTTTATAAAATTTTTTTTTATAAAATAATTTAAATAATGAATTTACCAAAATGCCCTCACATGTTTCTATCGTCCGTAACTTCGCTAAATGTTCGCCCTCCAGACTTTAAAATTTTGAAAACCACCACAAAACTAGACTCCGAGTTTTATAATTTAATTTTCCTGTTAAAATATTTCTCAAAACTCCAACTGAGATTAAATTAAAAATTTCAGAAATTAGATTTAAAAATCTGAAATTTTCTGGGTTATTACAGGCAGCAGGACATGATGAACCGATACCCATAACTATTCAGGTAACAAAATTTTGGGGATAAAATTTCTTTTAAGGAAGGTGAAATGTAACACCTAGATTTTTCCGGTTATGTTAGTTTCGGATTTACAAAATTGTAATCGTCAAAGTAATGGTCGAAATTGTGGGCAGAAAATTCCTACTCTTATGTAAAAGATTATTTTGAGGTTAATGGAGTATAGAACAATTTGAGAATGCATTCAGAATCGAACTGTATAACATATTTATTAAACAGTTAAGGATTGAGGGCAAAATGGTAATTGTAATTAATTATATTAAATAATATATTAAAAAAAGAGAAGAAGAACATTCAGTGTTCTTCTTCCCCAGCAATTTCTCCCCCTTTTTTCTTCTTCATCTTCTGCCCGGAGTGCTCGACGTTTCTTCCAGCGGCAATTTCCTCCTGTTCTCATCTGTTTCTTCAAATCTACGATAAGTTTTGGTTAGTTTTCAGTAGATAGCTAGCTCTTTAGTAGTTTTGAGCAATAAAAGTGGAGTTAGAGAGAGTTTGGGCGAACCTAGAGAGAAGATACGAAGTTTAGAGATTTTAGTCGATATTTGTACGTGTGTTGGTATTTAAGCTAGGAATAGGAATAGATTATGAGTTGTTATGACGAAGATTGAGCGTGTAGATAACCGAACGACTCGGGTTACAGAACAGGTTCCATTTGGCCAAGCTGTATATGTGGGATTAGGAAATTGAGTGGACCATTAGAAACTAGATGTTACAAGAAACCCATAGCATTTCGAATCGTCTAAATCGGACGAGTATTGGTGGAGTTATGAAATTTTGAAGGTTAGCCGGAGCGTTAGCTAGAATTTTGCTTTAGGCTAAGTGAGAATTTAGTGGTTGATTCCTTTAAAGTTTTACGCAGCTAATGGGATGTAGAGCTAATGGATGTGCAATTTTATAGGATTTCCAGTTAGCGTACGCGATTTAGATTACGAGTGCTAAAGACGTCAGGTAAGTAATGTAGTAGGAGTTTTGCCTTTGGGCCTACATCACAGTTCAGTAGGTTGCATTGCACATTTACTTTATGTTATGCTTTGTAATATGCATCATGGTTTTATATTACGAAATGAAACGAAAATGAATTTCCATGTTTTTATGAAGTAAAACAATAGGATGTGACAAGACGAATGAAATAAAAAGATATGTAAGAAGATAATAAATGTGAGGTTGAGTGATCTTGTCCAGTGAGGTGGACCGCGAGGTGTATCACTTTTCCTACGCTTTACATGGTGACCTTGTCCAGTGAGGTGGACCATGAGGTGCGTCACTTTACTAGATCGAGTTTGGCCTTGTCCAGTGAGGTGGACAGTGAGGGGTGTCATCTCGATTTAGCACGTAAAGAAGAACCCAGTAGTAAGAAGATAAAGAAGATGTAAGAAAGTGATGAAAACGAAAGTAGAGACGAAACTGTAGAAACTGCATATGTTAGGATGTGAATGTTTTTCAGTGTTTAAGTTTATATGCATTACTTACTTAGTATTAGGCTAATAGTTGAGTTCTGTGATGTAGGTGACGACACAGTAGCTAGTGAGTATCCCGAGCATGCTTAGGACTAAGAGGCAGTTGGGGGAGAACGCTCGTGGGACGATTGGGCCAGCTGTTGAGGCGTTTTGACCATGGCGTGCATAACAGGTTTGTAAATTGAGTCGAGAAGTGGATTTATGGGAATGTTTAGTCAAAATTCGCTTTGTTTTGTTGAATTTTGTTAAAGTTTCTGGGTGCAAAGTGTCGACCGAAGTCCAGAGGTGTCTACCTGTAACACCCCGAGAAACCCCGCGTTCTCGGTGCGCTACAGTGCATCTACACACT
>JAJTVC010001004.1:0-26081 GCA_022433055.1 Begonia peltatifolia | reverse complement strand
GGAAACGAAGGAGAAAACGTCGACGTTGGACGTCGCTAGAAGGAAATCGCGGGAGGGCTCCCTCTTCGGTGGGCGAAAGGAAGAAGAATCGAAAGGGGAGGGAGGGGGGGTTTCGTTTCTCCCCTTGGTTTTCTTTTTTCTTTATATATATATATATATATATATATATTTTTTTTTTTAATAAAATAAATTCTTAATTACTATTTCTCCCTCAACTTTAAACCATTTAATCAAACTGTTGTACGGTCCAATTGCGGTCAGATTCCTAGAATTTTCTCTTCTCCATTAGTCTTGAAATAATCTTTTACCTAACCGGCTAAATTTTTCGTCCTTAATTCCGACTAGAACTTGGCCGTTTATCGTTACGTAAACTCGAAAATCATTTAACAGAAAATTTTGGGCGTTACATTCCACCCTCCTTAAAAAAAACTTTTGTACTCAAAATTTGCATAGCTGAAAAGTTCAGGATAACGATCTATCATATCTTGTTGTCTTTCCCACGTTGCCTCTTCCACATTGTGATTACACCATAATACTTTCACCAGCGGAATATCATTGTTGCGTAGTGTCTTCACTGTATAATCTAAAATCTTCACTGGCTTTTCTTTGTATGCAAAGGTTGGCTGCACTTCAATCTCCTGCTGAACCACAACGTGCGACGAATCTTTGAGATACTTTCTTAGCATCGACATGTGGAAAACATTGTGAACTCCTTCCATGGAAGGTGGCAGTTCTAGCTGGTACGCAAATCTTTCAATTCTCTTTGTGATCGGGAAATGTCCAACTTATCTTGGGCTCAACTTACCCCTCCTCCCGAACCTCATTAGACCCTTGAACGACAAAATTTTTAGAAAAACTTCATCTTCTACTTTGAACTCCAATTCTCTCCTTCTTACATCAACGTAGCTTTTTTGTCGACTTTGAGCTGTCAATATCCGCTGCCGAATAATCTTGATCTTTTCAGTCGTTTGCTTCACAATTTCTGGACCAATTAAGCCGGCTTCACCGACTTCATCCCAATAGAGGGGCCATGTAACACCCCGTATTTTCGTGATACCGATTTTTGAGTTGTCGGGACGATAAACGGTGGGATTCTGATCGGAATGGAGAGTGAAATTTTTGTAAGGTTAGTTGAGAAATTATTTCGGGACTAATGGTGAAGAGAAAATTGAAGGAATCCGACTGCAAACGGATTGATTAGCCGTTGGATTAAAAGATTAAAGTGTGAGGGCGAAATAGTAATTAGTTATTATTATTAATATTTTTTATAAATAAATAAATGTAACTGGGAGGGGGAAACCGTAGCTCTCCCCTCCTCTATTGTTTTTTTTTCCTCCCAGCCGCGCGAAGAGGAACGGTGAGCGAAGCCCTCCCTCCGGCGACCTTTGCTGCATCGACGCAATTCCTCTGTTTTGCTCTCCAATTCATCAGTTCAAAGTAAGTTTAAGTAGTTTATGGTTCAATGTTGGTTTAGTGTTTGAATTGAGGAGAAATGTGGTGGATAGAGAATTGGAGTTTTAGGGTTAGAGTGTTTTTTGAGTGTAATGTTGATTGTTGTGTATTGTTGAGGATAAATGAGATAGAGTGGTGAAGGATGTACTGAGTTTTTTTGGAATGGCCGTGGAAGGGGGATTTGACCCTAGGGCCTACTCCATTTTTGAGTTTCCACCTTAGCTGCGGTTAACAATTTTAGATTCTGTTACGGTGGGTTAAATTATGTTACGATTGAAGCGTTTAGCTACTGGAATCGTGTGATTCTGATAATCGACGCAAAAGTTATGCGCGTCGCAAGTTAAGTTGATTTCCGAGCCGAGAAACGTTGGTGAGGGATTTTGGTGAGTTCGCAAAGTGTTGAGCTAGTGTGTTGATTTTAGTGCATAAGTAGAGTAGTGGGATGAGTTTTGACGGGATGATGATTTTTGTTGTAGGTTGAGCAGGTTTTGGGTGAGACGACACCACGGAAAGCTGTGACGCCAAGTAAGTAGTGTATGCATGCGTTTTGCCCAGATGGGCCTACACCAAGAAATGTTAGGTTGTGTGGGTTGATTGTAATGTGCGTGTGTATTGTTTGACATGCATTATTTTTTGAAATGGGAACGAAAATGAATTTGTGCATGAATTTATGTGCGAGTGTGAAGTGCGAGGTGTGGTGGGGACGATAGGTGTGTGGGTAGCTAGGCCACGTTGTTAGAGAAACTGAGACGGTGTCGACGTTCTAGGGTGCGGTGTAGCGAGTGTGTCCAGTCTCACCCTGGTATGGCTGCCGCAGTGTGCGTGTGGTGGTGTGCAACTATGGCCTCATTGTTGGAGGAACCGGGACGATGGCGACGTGCCAGGGGGAGGTGTGGCGAGTGAGTCCAACCTCACCCTGGAATGGTTATGGTGCGCAGAGTGACGCGTGGGTACGGATTGAGGGCCTCGTTGTTGGAGAAATCGGAACGAAGGCGACGTGTCTGGGTGTGAAATGGCGAGAGAGTCCCGCCTCACCATGGGGCGGCCGTGCCACGTGGCGCTGGTTGTGACAAAATGAGTGAGAACGTAGAAACTGCTTGTGATAGGATTGGATTGTTGTTTTACGATTCATATTGCACTGCTTACTAAGCGTTACACTTTTGTTGTGTGTTCCGTGGTGTAGGTGCGGAGATCGCTGAAGGTGAGTTGCCGGAGCCTAGACAGTATGAGTAGGCGGTTGATGGCATACTACTGTGTGCCGACAGGTGGAGCTTGTCACGATGGCCCAACCCGTGGAGTAACGCAGGGAGGTAGATTTCTGGGAGTAGTGTTTAGGTGAGGGCTATGTCGAGTGTATAGGTTTTGAGGGAAGCTCAACCCTCGTTTTGTTGGGTCGTTCCCTATTGTGGAAAGGATTGGGAAGACTGCCTACAAGCTTCAGCTACCTTCCTCGATGGATGCCATACATAATGTCTTTCACGTCTCCATACTGAGGGAGTGCATACGTGATACATGTCAGGTGGTTGCACAGCAAGATATAGAGGTACAGCCGACGTTATCGTACGAGGAAAAGCCAGTGGCCATACTAGGGTTAGCTGTGAAAGTGTTGCGTAACAAGAAAATTCTCATGGTCAAAGTATTATGGCACAATCACAATGTGGATGAGAGCACTTGGGAAAGACGGCATGACATGGAACAACAATAACCAGAGTTATTCGGTACGTAAATTTTGAGACAAAATTCTTTTAATGAGGGGAGGATGTAATACCCCGTATTTTCGTGGACTGATTTTTGGTTTGTCGGGACGATAAACGGCGAGATTCTAGTCGGAATGGAAAGTGGAAAATTTGTGAGGTTAGGTAAGGAATTATATCGAGATTAATGGTGAAAAGAAAATTATAGGAATCTGATTGCAAACGGATTCATTAGCCGTTGGATTAAAATATTAAAGGGTGAGGGCGAAATAATAATTAATTATTATTATTATTATTATTTTTTATAAATAAATAAATGTAATAGGGAGGGGGAAACCGTAGCTCTCCCCTCCTCTGTTGTTTATTTTTTCTCCCAGAAGAGCGAAGAGGAACGGTGAGCGAAGCCCTACCTCCAGTGACCTTTGCTGCATCGACGCCATTCCTCTGTTTTGCTCTCCATTTCATCTATTCAAAGTAAGTTTAAGTAGTTTATGTTTCAATGTTGGTTTAGTGTTGGAATTGAGAAGAAATGTGGTGGATAGAGAATTGGGGTTTTAAGGTTATAGTGTTTATTGAGTATAATGTTGATTGTCGTGGGTTGTTGAGGATAAATGAGATAGAGTGGTGAAGGATGTACTGAGTTTTTGCGGAATGGCCGTGGAAGAGGGATTTTGACCCTAGGGCCTACTCCATTTTTTGGGTTTCTGCCATAGCTGCGGTTAACAGTTTTAGATTCTGTTATGGTGGGTTAAACTAGGTTACGATTGGAGCGTTTAGCCGCTGAAATCGTGTGATTCTGATAATCGATGCAAAAGTTATGCGCGTCGGAAGTTAGGTGGATTTCAGACTCGAGATAGGTTGGGGAGCGATTTTGGTGAGTTCGCAAATTGTTGAGCTAGTGTGGTGATTTAGTGCATAAGTAGAGTAGTGGGATGAGTTTTGACGGGAAGATGGTTTCTGTTGTAGGTTGAGCAGGTTTTGGGTGAGGCGAGTACCATGGAAAGCTAGGACGCCAGGTAAGTAGTTTATGTATGCATTTTGTCCAGGTGGGCTTACACAAGGAATGTTAGGTTGTGTGGGTTTATTGTGATGTGCGTGTGTATTGTTTGACATGCATCATTTTTTGAAACGGGAACGAAAATGAATTTGTTCATGGATTTATATGCGAGTGTGAAATGCGAGGTGTGGCGAGGACGATAAGTGTGTGGGTAGCTAGGCCTTGTTGCTGGAGAAACTGAGACAGTGCCGACGTGCTAGGGTGTGGTGTAACGAGTGCATACAGCCTCACCCTGGTATGGCTGTCGCGGTGTGAGTGTGGTGGTGTGCAACTATGGCCTCGTTGTTGGAGGAAACAGGATGATGGCGACGTGCCAGGGGGTGGTGTGGCGAGTGCGTCCAGCCTCACCCTAGAATGGTTGTGGTGCGCAGAGTGACGCGTGGGTACGGATTGAGGGCCTCGTTGCTGGAGAAATCGGGACGATGGCGACGTGTCAGGGTGTGAGGTGGCGAGAGAGTACAGCCTCACCATGGTAAGACCGTGCCACGCGGCGCTAGTTGTGACAATATGAGTGAGAATGTAGAAACTGCATGTCATATGATTGCATTGTTGTTTTACGATTCATATTGCACTGCTTACTGAGCGTTAGACTTATGTTGTGTGTTCCGTTGTGTAGGTGCAGAGATCGCTGAAGGTGAGTTGCCGCAGCCTAGACAATACGAGTAGACGGTTGACAGCGTACTACCGTGTCCCGACAGGTGGAGCTTGTCACAACGGCCAAACCCGTGGAGTAACGGAAAGAGGTAGATTTCTAGTAGTGTTTAGGTGAGGGCTATGTCGAGTGTATAGGTTTTGAGGGAAGCTCAACCCTCATTTTGTTAGGCCAATCCCTATTGTGGAAAGGATTGGGAACACCGTCTACAAGCTTCAGCTACCTTCCTCGATGGATGCCATACCTAATGTCTTCCATGTCTCCATACTGAGAAATTGCAAACGTGATCTTTGTTAGGTGGTTGCACAACAGGATATAGAGATACAACCGACGTTATCGTACGAGGAAAAGCTAGTGGCCATACTAGGATCAGCTGTGAAAGTGTTGTGTAACAAGGAGATTCCCTTGGTCAAAGTATTATGGCGCAATCACAATGTGGATGAGACCACTTGGGAAAGCCGCCAGGACATGGAGCAACAATACCCAGAGTTATTCGGTACGTAAATTTTGGGGACAAAATTCTTTTAATGAGGGGAGGATGTAATACCCCGTATTTTCGTGGTATCGATTTTTGGATTGTCAGGACGATAAACGGTGAGATTCTTGTTGGAATGGAAAGTGAAAAATTTGTATGGTTAGGTGAGGAATTATTTCAGGATTAATGGTGAAAAGAAAATTGTAGGAATCCGACTGCAAACGGATTGATTAGCCATTGGATTAAAATATTAAAGTGTAAGGTTGAAATAGTAATTAGTTATTATTATTATTAATATTTTTTATAAATAAATAAATGTAACAGGGAGGGGGAAACCATAGCTCTCCCCTCATCTGTTGTTTATTTTTCCTCCCAGCCGCGCGAAGAGGAACAGTGAGCGAAGCCCTCCCTCCGGTGACCTTTGCTGCATAGACGCCATTCTTCTGTTTTGCTCTCCATTTCATCTATTCAAAGTAAGTTTAAGTAGTTTATGGTTCAATATTGGTTTAGTGTTGGAATTGATGAGAAATATGGTGGATAGAGAATTGGGGTTTTAGGGTTACAGTATTTATTGAGTATAATGTTGATTGTTGTGGGTTGTTGAGGATAAATGAAATAGAGTGGTGAATGATGTACTGAGTTTTTGCAGAATGGCCGTGGAAGGGAGATTTTGACCCTAGGGCCTACTCCGTTTTTGGGTTTCTGCCTTAGCTGCAGTTAACGGTTTTAGATTATGTTACGGTGGGTTAAACTAGGTTACGATTGGAGCGTTTAGCCGCTGAAATCGTGTCATTCCAATAACCGACGCAAAAGTTATGTGCGTTAAAAGTTAGGTGGATTTTGTAGCCAAGATAGGTTGGTGAGCGATTTTGGTGAGTTCGCGAAGTGTTGAGCTAGTGTGGTGATTTTAGTGCATAAGTAGAGTAGTGGGATGAGTTTTGACGGGAAGATGGTTTTCGTTATAGGTTGAGCAGGTTTTGGGTGAGACGAGCACCACGGAATGTTAGGACGCCAGGTAAGTAGTGTATGCATGCATTTTGCCTAGGTAGACCTACATCAAGGAATGTTAGGTTGTGTGGGTTGATTGTGATATGCCTGTGTATTGTTTGACATGCATCATTTTTTGAAACGGGAACAAAAATGAATTTGTTCATGGATTTATGTGCGAGTGTGAAGTGTGAGGTGTGGCGAGGACAATAGGTGTGTGGGTAGCTAGGCCCCGTTGCTGGAGAAACCGAGACGGTGGCGACGTGCGAGGGTGTGGAGTAGCGAGTGCGTCCAGCCTCACCCTGGTATGGCTGCCGGTGTGCATGTGGTGGTGTGCAACTATGGCCTCGTTGCTGGAGGAACTGGGACAATGGCGACGTGCCAGAGGGTGGTGTGGCGAGTGCGTCTAGCCTCATCCTGGAATAGTTGTGGTGCGCAGAGTGACGCGTGGGTACGGATTGAGGGCCTCGTTGTTGGAGAAACCGGGACGATGGCGACATGTAAGGGTGTGAGGTGGTGAGAGAGTCTAGCCTCACCATGGTGCGGCCGTCCCACTCGGCGCTGGTTATGACAACATGAGGAAGAACGTAGAAACTGCATGTGTTAGGATTGGATTATTGTTTTATGATTCATATTGCACTGCTTACTGAGTGTTTGGCTTATGTTGTGTGTTCCGTGGTGTAGATGCAGAGATCCCTGAACGTGAATTGCCAGAGCCTAGAGAGGACGAGTAGGCGGTTGGCGGCATATTAACATGTGCCGGCAGGTAGAGCTTGTCACGACGGCCCGACCCGTGGAATAACGCAGGGAGGTAGATTTCTGGGAGTAGTTTTTGGTGACGGCTATGTCGAGTGTATAGGTTTTGAGGCACAGATGGGTTTGGGAGTCCATAATCGGAATTGATGAATATGTGCATTTTGAAGTTGTTGGAAATGATTGAATGAATGATTCAGGTTTGCAATCGGTTGTTTTAATTCGGAGGAGCTTTCGTGTCCTTCTTCCGTAGAACTGCTGTTATTTTTAGGTTGCTGGTGTGAAGTGTCGACCAAAGTCCATAGGTGTCGACCGGTCAGTGTAAATTGGAGGACGAGTGTCGACCGCGGGGTTCAACCGGGGCGAGCAGAGAAAAATGAGGTGTCAACCGGCGACCGTGGGTGTCGACCGGTTAGTGTAAAATTAGTGAGAGTGTCGACCGAGGGGGTCGACCTGCGTGGGCAGAGAGGGTTAAAGTGTCGACCTGCGAAAGCAAGTGCGACCATTCTCCTTATTGAGCGTGGAACTATCGACTGGTGATTTCTAGTGTCGACCGACGTGAAGACCCGAGGGGAACGCGCTGTCGACCGGCGTTTACAAGTGTCGATCGGCATTTACAAATGTCGATCGGTCTCTGTATTTTGGTGTTTTAAACTGGTGAAGTCTATTTAAACCGATTTTAAATGAGTTTTCCATTGCGGCTTTTCGTAAATAATTTTTGAAGATGTCGTTTTGAGTCACGGAACCAAAAGTTTTAAATTCTGTACAAAATTGTCGAAATGGGAAGCGAGCGTATGGTTGGCGACCTAGGTGCGGGGACGACTTTGGGGCGTTATAGATGTGGTATCGGAGCGGTGAACGTACCAGAAACGGGTAGGTTTTCGGGGCATTATAGGCGATCTGCACTTTCTCCCGTATAGAGCTTCATAGGGGCCCATACTTATCGTAGCCTAATAGTTGTTGTTGTACGAGAATTCCACCAAGGGTAAATACTTGCTCCATGAATCCTGGAATTCTAGTACACAAGCTCGAAGCATATCCTCTAAAATCTGAATAGTCCGTTCAGATTGTCCGTCGGTCTGAGGATGAAAGACTGTACTGAAATTTAGTCTTGTCCCCATTGCTTTGTGCAGACTCATCCAAAATTTTTATGTGAATCTTGGGTCCCTGTCCGACACAATCGAAATTGGTACTCCGTGCAACCTCACTATCTCCTGAATGTATAGGTTCGCAAACTGGTCTATATTGAATGTCATCTTCACCAGCAGAAAATGGGCAGATTAGTTAAACGATCCACAATCACTCACACCATATCAAATCCCTTTGTTGTCCAGGGTAACCCGAAAACAAAATTCATGGATATTTGGTTCCACTTCCATTCTGGAACCGGCAATGGTTGCAACTTTTCAGTCGGCCTCTGATGCTCAGCCTTGATTTGTTGGCAGATCAAGCATGAACAGAAAACCTTGAGGAGTGCGTTTCAGACAAAATATCATTACGAAGTTGATCATTGTTCGGAACATACCATCTATTCCGAAACTTTAGGATTCCATCATCTGAATAGCTAAATTCGGTTATGTCATTAGATGCTATGCTCGACCTAAATTCGTTGCACTTTGGGTCATCTTGTTGAGCTTCTCTAATTTTCTCAAAAATTGACGGCTTCTGAGATAAGGCTGATAATTATATTGCCGCATTTGAAACTAGCTCCAAATTAAATCTCTGAAATTCTGTACTCAACTCTTTAGACATCTCGGCATTCATTGCTGAAACTGAGGTCGTAATCCGGCTTAATGCATCGGCCACTATATTGGCTTTGCTGGGGTGGTATTTGATCTCCAGGTCGTAGTACTATACGAACTCCAACCACCGTTTCTGCCTCATGTTCAGCTTCTTCTGAGTGAAGATATACTTTGCACTTTTGTGATCTGAATATACCTCACATTGCTCTGTCCATAAAGATAGTGCCTCCAGATCTTTAGCGCAAACACGACCGCTGCTAACTCTAAATTGTGAGTTGGATAATTTTGCTCATAAGGCTTTAATTGCCTTGAAGCATAAGCGATCACATTTTCGTTTTGCATCAAGACACAACCCAATCCGATTCTAGAAGCATCACAGTAAATACTGAACTTCTCATCCATCACCGGAAGTGTCAACACTAGAGCTGTAGTCAATTTCTGCTTCAGTATCTGGAAATTGTGCTCATAGTGTTTCGACCATACATACGTGACTTCCTTTCTTGTCAGACAAATCAGGGGTGCTGCAATCTTTGAAAACCCCCTTCAATAAACTTCTTGTAGTAACCAGCTAACCCTAGAAAGATTCGAATTTCGCTGACACTCTTTGGTTGATGTCATTCATTAATCGATTGTATTTTAGCTGGATCCACCAATATCCCTCCACCAGAAATCACATGTCCAAGGAAATGGACCTTATCCAGCCAGAACTCGCACTTGGAGAATTTTGCATACTGTTGATGCTGATTCAAAGTCTCCAGAACCATCTTCAAATGCACTTTATGTTCGTCTTCATTACGAGAGTAAACCAAGATATTTTTGATAAATACAATGACAAATGTATCTAGATACTCTTGCAATACCTGATTTGTCAAGTCCATGAAAACAGCTGGAGCGTTTGTCTGCCCAAACGACATCACTAAAAATTCATAATAGTCGTATCTTGTCCAAAAGGCTGTCTTCGGGATATCCTGGGATCTGACTTTCAGCTGGTAATACCCCGATCTCAAGTATAACTTCGAGAAACTCCGAGCTCATTGGAGTTGATCAAATAAGTTGTCTATCCTCGGCAGTGGATACTTATCCTTTATGGTTAGCTTATTCAGCTCCCTATAGTCGATACACATTTGGAGTGATCCGTCTTTCGTCTTTACAAATAGGACTGGTGCGCCCCATGGTGAAAAACTCAGGCGTATGAACCCCTTTTCCAACAGTTCTTCCAACTGTCTTTTCAACTCCTTCAATTCCAGAAGAGCCAACCTGTAAGGGTTCTTCGATATTGGCTCTGCACCGGGATATGTGTCAATCACAAATTTGACTTCCCGGGTCTGGGGGTAAACGGGGCAAATCGTCCAAGAATACATCAAGAAACTCACGAACTACCACAATATCCTGTGGTTTTGTCTCCACGTGAAATTGAGTATTTAAAATTGTTGCAAGAAAGTAAAAATGCTCACCCATTAATAATTTCTGAGCCTCGATGGGTGCCATTACAAATAGCTTCTTCACATTCTTCATAGCTTGCAACGGATGTTTCGCACCACTTGGGGGTTGGAAATTAATAGTTCCAGCTTTGCAATAAATCGTTGCGTAGTGCCAAAACAACCAATCCATATCCAATATCACGTCATAGCTAGTTATCCCCATTACAATCAAATCAGCAGGCATGCTTTTAGTCCCCACTGATATGACACTGCCACGCAGCACTTGATTGGAGTGCATGCGCTCACCAGATGGTAGCCTCACTTCATATGTACACCCGACTGGTTTAGCCCATAAATTTACTTTCACCACAAAAGTCGTAGCAGCAAAGGAGTGTGATGCTCTTGAATCTATCAATGTAAATGCGGGCACTGTATCAACTAGTTCCGTACCTGAAATAACGGCTGGTCGATCTTCACCCTCGGGCTCTATCATAGCAAAGATCCTTGGCGTCATCTTGGCCGGACCCTTCTTTGCTGCGGGGCAATCCCTAGATATGTGACCGATCTTTTTACAGGTGAAGTACCGGTTGACTCTTGACTTTGTGCAGTTTTGTGAAATATGACCAACTTCATTACAATTATAGCATCTGCCTACAAACTATCTTTATTCTCCCAGATGGCTCTTCAAGCACTTTGGACACTGCGGGTACCTTTTCTGCATTTGAGGTCTCTTCCCCCCTCGAATCATTCACAATGCCACCTGGCGTCTTGGTTCCAGAAGAAGATCCTCCCCTGCTCGTCTGTGGTGTGATCTCCTTAAAGAATCTTTTGGTGGCTTCTCCTTACTTCACACATTTGGCTTCTGCCCCCTCCACTTCTAATGTTTTGGCCACGACTCTTGCATACGGTACTCCGTCAGTTCTAGAGATTGTCATGCTTCTATATATCTCTGGCTTCAACCCTTGCACAAACTATAGTACCTTTTCTTCTTCATTACTCACTAACTGGCTTGCAAACCGGGACAATGATTCAAACTGTCTGACGTACTCAGCTACTGGCCCAGTCTACTTTAACTGTAAAATTGCAACATCTTCGCAACTTGGACCGTTCGGTTGTGACATCTCTTTAAATCTCTTCCAGGTAAAGTGGGCAGCTATGGTGGCTTCTACTGTCTTCCACTAACTCTAAGTGTCGTTCGATAGGTGGAATGTCACACATGTAACCATATTCCCCTCCTCTCAATTGGCATACTTGAACATGTTTTCGATGGTGCGGATCTATCTTTCTACAGCAGTCGGATCTGTCGTCTGGCCCTCAAATGTCGGAGGCTTCAATCTCCTAAACCTTTCTCCACTAGAACCTGCTACATGGCTCTTTTGTCCTTGATTAAGTAGCATTCTTAATTGTTGGTACTGCGTGTCGACCAACTCGGTCAGTCGTTTGATCGTAGCCAAGTTGTCATCATTCTCTGACTCTGCTACCTCTCTCGGAACTCTAGGTCGTCTTGGTCGTCTATGCATCTTGGCTAATTCCTGTACGAGGTTAGCGTAATCTAATCTTAGTCACAATCTAACTAAAGATAAAAAAATATTTACAGTTGGTGGAGCACGTTGCATGGCGGCCGGCAGTGTTAGGTAGTTCTTTAGACGACTTGACCAATTATCGCTGATACCAACTTTTGTAACGCCACAAAAACCTACCCGTTTCCGGTTCGTTCACTGCTGTGATACCAACTTGTAGCGCCTCAATCTACCTTGGACACGGTTTTCTACTTACTCACTATTTCATAAAAATTCACATAAAATTTAAAACTTTTGTCCATCGACTTAAAACGAAAATTTTTTTAAATATTTTAAAAAGCATCGCAGCGGAAAACTCAATTAAAATCAGTTGAAATAAACTTCACTTTTTAAAACATAAAAATAGAGCAACCGATAACCACTTGTAATAATCGGTCGACACTTGGGTTGTCTCGGGTTTTTCATTGGTCGACACTGGCAAACGCCGGTCAACACTATGTTTCTCTTGGATATTTTTGTCGGTCGACACTGAGAACACCGGTTGACACTTCTACGCTCATCTCAGAGTGGTCGACACTTGCTTTCACAGGTCGATACCTTGATCCTCTCTATCTGCGCAGATCGACTCTCGCGGTCGACACTGCTGCCATTTTTACACTATCGGTCGACACCCACAACCATAGGTCGACACTTACTTCGGCTCTGCCTGGGCATTTCGACCCTCGCGGTTGACACTTGCAGGGTTTGGTCGACCACTAAGCCTATCGGTCAACACTTCCTCCCAATAACTCTATTAAAAAAAAATCCTAATCATTCGTCAAAATGGATCGTACGATTTAAAAACACTTTCTATGCATCAAAATACCAATGCACAATTATACACAGGTGTTTAACACAAAAACCTTTACAAAATCCCACAACCTATCACACCATGGTCGTGTCGCATCAACAATCTGCCTACACCGGCATACAGCATACGTCACCAACCGCCATCCTAGTCATGCCCGTGCTCAAACAACTCGCCGGAGAGCTCGCCGTCACCTACACCATGGAACACAAAACATAAGTCTAATTCTTAGTAAGTATGAAATTTGTACTGACAATCAATACACAACTAAACCCCTAACACATACAGTTTCTACGCTCTATTTTGTTTTCATTATTATCATCTTCCACTTTCACGTGTGAGTCAAGTAGGCACCCATCCTATCACACTCAAGATGGCCAACCATGACCCACGGAGCAAGATTAGAGGGACACATCGTGTTCACGCATGGGACGGCCATACAAAATCTCCTCCCAACATCAATCATAGAACCCTATATCGCTTTCTCACTAGCACGTTAACGACGAGGCGTTCACAAACCATGTCATCTTACGCACTTTCATCAATGAGAACCCCTACTGCTTTCTTACTAGCACGTTAACGACGAGGCGTTCCCATACATGGCATCTTCTCTTATCTGATTACATTTCATACGCACAATTCAAAACATGTTCAAAACTCATTCTTTCGTAATTCAAAACCATGATACATGTCAACACATATGTGCAATCAACTAACCAATCAACAAAACAAACAGTCAAAACAAACAAGCAACCCTACAGTTCCCTAGCGTAGGCCCGAAGGCAAATCACAAACAATCCATTACTTACCTGGCGTCCACGAAAATGCTCGCATTTCGTAACTTCGCACGCTAACTGGGAATACCTATTAAATCACACATTCATCAATTTTACCTTGTTTAATCCATAAATTCCTAGCTTGAAAGTCATAATTCGTACAAAATCAAAACTCTCTACTATACCCGAAATCCAACTCAATTTCCGACCAACTTAAAAAATTCATAACTTCTCCAATATTCGTCTGAATTGGACGATTCGAAATGCTACGGGCTTCTGAGGACGTCTAATTTCTAATGGTCTAAATAAACTCTTAATCCAACACCTATAGTTTGGACAAATGTGGCCGGACGGAAACCGCTCCACAATTCAAGCATTCGGCTATCCAACGCTCAATACTTTCCATAAAACCTATCATCCACTTTTTCTTCCAATTTAAACACCAATACACGACTAACGCTCGACTAAATCTCAAAATTTCATACCTCCCCACCTAGGATTTTACTAAACCTAACAAATACTCTCTCTAACCTTAGTTTTACCACTCAAAATGACTAATTATCAACTCAAAACTAACTAAGCTTGCCGTAGATTCGAGAAAACGGAGGAGAAAATGTTGACGCTGGATGTCGCTGGAAGGAAATCGCGAGAGGGCTCCCTCTTCGGTGGAGGAAAGGAAGAAGAACCGAAGGGGGGGTGGGGATTTTGTTACTCCCCTCTGTTTTCTTTATATATATATATATATATATATATATTTTTTTTTTAATAAAATAAATTCTTAATTACTATTTCACTTTCAAATCTAATCCGTTTAATCAAACTGTTATACGGTCAGATTCTGGTCAGATTTCTAGAATTTTCTCTTCTCCATTAGTCTCGAAATAATCTTCTACCTAATCGGCTAAATTTTCCATCCTTAATTCTGACTGGAACTTTACCGTTTACCGTTACGTAAAATCAAAAATTATTTAACGAAAAATTTTGGATGTTACATGACTGAAGGTTAGAATGGACTTGGGATTCGAAATGGGCCACATGGTTGGCCATTCTTGGTCCACTTGCACACCAGAGCACTCTTCAAGCTTTGGCCCAATTGTTGCATCAATGTGCTGCGGAACTGTGGCCTAATTGTTGCTTCTAGCCACCATCTAACTTAACATACATCTAATCCTAATGTCTAAGGATGCATGCAAGTATAAAAAATATAGCAAGACGATTGTTTGCCAACAAAAACATAAGAGTGAATGTTTGCCAAATAAAAATTTGGTTACAAATTAATTCCGAGGGAGACAAATCCCTTCTTCAAGTGCTTCCACCTTTAACTCCCACGATAGCAAGTGCAAGGGTTGATCTTTGTCTTTTGTGATCGGGTCCCATTCCAAGTTTGCGAGGAGACATTCGAAACCATTAATACCTACAAAAGAATTGAACTTGCTAGTGAACAGGTTTGATAAAGCTCGTGCCTTGGTTTGTGATGGAGTGATGACCCTCTGGGGCACATTAGGTTGTGTGCAAATCGCCTCGATCTAAGGTCAGAATCAAATGCTAACATTCGTGAAAAGATTTAGAGAGAGAGAGAGGAGGTTGTGTGCAAATCATCTCGACTGAAGGTCTAAATCAAATTCCAACATTCATAAAGAGATATAGAGAAAGAGAGGAGGTTGTGTACGAAACATCTCGATCGAAGGTTGAAATTAAGTTTTAACATTCATGAAGGGATTTAAAGAGAGACAGAAAAAGAGAGAGGAGGTTGTGTGCGAATCATTTCGATCGAAGGTTGGAATCAAGTTTTAACATTTGTAAAGAGATTTAGAGAGAGAGATATATAGGAGGTTGTGTGCGAATTGTCTCGATTGAATATCGGTATTTAGTTCAAAAATTGTTAAGAGATTGAGTGAGAGAGAGAGAGAGAGAGGAGGTTGTGTGTGAATTGCCTCGATCTAAGGGAAGAATCATGTGCCAACATTCGTGAAGATATTTTGAGAGAGAGAGAGAAAGGAGGTTGTGCGTGAATCGTCTTGATCGAAAGTCAGAATTAAGTTCCAACATTCGTGAAGAGATTTTGAGAGAGAGAGATAGAGGAGGGTAGAAGTGAATTGTCTCGATCAAAGGTCGGAATCAAATTCCAACATTTGTGAAGAGATTTCCAGAGAGAGAGAGAGAGAAGGTTAGGTGTGAATCATCTCGAATAAATGTCATAATCAATTTCCATAATTCGTGGAGAGATTTCGAGTGAGAAAGAGAGAGAGAGAGAGGGAGGGAGAGACATAGAAAGAAGGAGAGGGGGAGATAGAGGAGGTTGTGTGCGAATCGTCTTATTTGAAGGTCGAAATCAAGTTCCAACATTCGTGAAGAGATTTTGAGATAGAAATAGAGAGAGAGAGAGAGAGAGAGAGAGAGAGAGAGAGAGAGAGAGAGGAGGAGGAGGTTGTGTGCAAATCATCACGATCGAAGGTCAGAATCAAATGTCTACTTTCATGAAGAGATCTAAAGAGAGAGAGAGAGAGGATGTTGTGTGCAAATCGTCTCGATCAAAGGTCGGAATCAATTTCCAACATTCATAACGAGATTCATAGATAGAGAGGGAAAGAAAGGGAGAGAGAGGGAAAAGGAGAGGAGGTTGAGTGCGAATCGTCTAAATCAAAGGTCTGAATAAAGTTTTAACATTCGTGAAGAGATTTTGAGAGATAAAGAGAGAGACAGGTAGGGAGAGACCAAAAGAGAAAGACAGGGGGAGAGAGAAGAGGTTGTGTGCAAATCGTCTCGACCAAAGGTTGAAATTAAATTACAACATTTGAGAGAGAGAAAGAGAATGCGAATTATCTTCATTGAAGGTCAGAATCAAATTCCAACATTCGTGAAGAGATTTCGACAAAGAAAGAAAGAGAGAGAGAGGGAGAGACAGAGAGAGAAAGAGAGGGAGAGAGAGACGGGGTTGTGTACGAATCGTCTTAATCGAAAGGTGGAATCAAGTTTCAGCATTCATGAAGAGATTTTCAAGAGAGAGAGATATATATATATATAAAGGGAGAGAGGAGGTTGTGTACGAATCATCTTGATCAATGGTTGGAATCAAGTTCCTACAATCATAAAGAGATTTTGAGAGAGAGAGAGAGAGAGAGGAAGAGAGAAAAGAAGAGAGACCGAGAGAGAAATAGAGGGAGTTAGATAGGAGGTTGTATACAAATCGTCTCGATCGAAGGTCTGAATCAAGTTCCAATACTTTTGAAGATATTTCAAGAGAGAGAGAAGGTTGGTTGCGAATTGTTTCGATCAAAGGTCGGAATCAAGTTTTAACATTTGTGAACAGATTTTGAGAGAGAGAGAGAGAGAGGATGTTGGGTGTGAATCGTCTCGAACAAAAGTCAGAATCAAGTTTCAACATTCGTGAAGAGATTTCCAGTGAGAAAGAGAGAGAGAGGGAGGGAGAGACATAGAGAAAAAGAGAGGGGGAGATAGAAGAGGTTGTGTGCGAATCGTCTTGATATGTCTCGGAGCCCGAGGACTCATGGTCGGATAAAGGTAAGTCTTCAATTGAGTTCTTTCACTAAGACATTTGTTATTATTGTAGGAAATGACCATTAGAATGCTTGGATTGAGTCTTGGATCAAATTGGTGCAAAAACTTGGAAGCTGCATTTCATCGAGCAGTTGGCGTGCACTCAAGAAACGAAGGCATGGGGCATACGAGGATGATCCATGGCGTCAAGCTAGCATGCAGCATCAATATGGCAAACCAAGGAGGGCTATGGCCAAGGCATGGTGCGCAAAGGAGGGTCATGGTTGAAGATGGCGCGCAAGAAGGTGGAGCAGGGTACCGTGTGGCGCACCAGAGGCGCCAGTGCCCAACGTGGTATGGGGGAGCAAAAGCAGCGCGCGGAACAGGCTACAGAGCGTGCGCGCAAAGAGGAGCCATGATCAGCGCGCAAGGCACGCTCGACGACACCACTAGCGCGGGCGAAGGACACGGTAGATAGCGCATGGCCGCGCATCAAGAGCACAGTGCGCGACAACTACCTGACGCCAACAACTAGTTTTTCCCAACAACGACTCTTTCTATATTTTCTTCTTTTTTGTAGATCCGATTGTTTTGTAGTCTTTATAAGTTTGTTCTGCACTTTGTAAACGATTGATAAAGGTTGAATATGGATTATTGAAGCTTTGTAGCTTTTTACCAAAACCAGTTATGGTTTCTGAATTCCTTGAAGGAACTTGTGTCGGTTGAAACGCAAGGAAAGGGCCACCTTTCTCGCTAGTTTGGTTACTCGTTGAGTGATGCTCCATTGTTTTCTCTGCTCTTGAAAAGCTTATGGCAAGAGAACATTGCCAAAACTGAGTTCCTAGCCACTGTGTTTCTATCACCGAGAAGAAACATAACCGAAAGCATCCAAATTGCTTATCGGCTAGCCAAGGGTCTTCCTTTCATCCCTTCGGCCATTTCTTTGAAGATTCCAAGCCAACCCATCTCAAGGATTCATTGGTATCACTCTCTTTCTTCTCACCATTTACAGTTTTTTGTTATGCTCTGTTTAGTGTTTTTGGACAGTTTTAGGGTGTTTCTCCTAGCACCGATCATTGTCATTGCTTTAAGTCTTTCGCATGCCATTTTTAACCCCTTTTGCAGCTCCGTACCTTAACATGTCTCAATTGAAGGTCAGAATCAAGTTCCAACATTCGTGAAGAGATTTCAAGAGAGAGAAAGAGAAGAGGTGGTTGTGTGCAAATTGTCTCGATCAAAGGTCGAAATCAAGTTCCAACATTCGTTAGAGAGAGAGTGAAAGAGAGAGAGAGTGAGTGAAGCAACGCCTTTTCCCTAATAAGATATTGTTTGCTTTAGGGGATTGAGTGAACTTTGGCCCATCCCATACTAGGTGAACTTTCAACCTAATCTCGTACGAATTTCTTTCTTAACAAAGACTTCCCAAGTGGTCACCTAACTTGGTACTACTCTTGCCCAAGAACTATTAACTTCGAAATTCTGATGGGATCCAGTGCAATTGTGCTACAAAACGTGTTTTACTTTTTAGGGGAGGTATCCTTTACCTAAGTTTCATTTCCATCTTCCTCAAGCGATATGCGACTGTGCCCGATCCCCCTTTTGAGTCGTCACAATCAACCCTTCTTTTGGGGCCCAACATCCTCGTTGGCTATCTTAAATTGGGTAGAGACTCTGATACCATTTGAAACGACCTCTTTTTCTTAGTAAGATATTGTCCACTTTCGGATATTGGGTGAACTTCGGCCCGTCTCATACTTGGTGAACATTTTGACCCAATCTCGCACGGATTTGTTTCTTAGTAAGGCCTTCCCAAGTGGTCACCCAACTTGGTACTAATATCGGCCGAGCACTATTAACTTTGAAATTCTGATGGGATCCGGTGCAATTGTGCTACAAAACGTGTATTACTTTCTAGGAGAGACATCTTTTACTTAAGTTTCATTTCCATCTTGCTCTAAGCGATGTGCGACTGTGCCAGATCCTTCTTTTTAGTCGTCACAATCAACCCTTCTTTAGGGGCCTAACAAACTAGTTGGCCACATCTCAGGTTGAGTATAGACTCTGATATTATTTGAAACGACCCCTTTTTCCTAGTAAAATATTGTCCGCTTTCGGGAATTGGGTGAACTTCGGCCCATCCCATACTGGGTGAACTTTGACCCACAGATTTGTTTCTTAACAATGACTTTTCAAGTGGTCACCCAAATTGGTACTACTCTCACCTGAGCACTCTTAACTTTAAAATTCTGATGGGATCAGGTGAATAATTTTTTTGTCACGACCTGGAATGGGTCTAATAGAAACGCCTGGTTAAACGATCCACCTCGGGGAGGTCCATCGTGTAACCTAAGGCTAATAGAGGTCATAAACGATATAAACTGGGAGTCGGGGCAAAAACAAGCCCCAATGGCTTAAGTTGACTTTTGGACAAAAAGTCAACGTTGACGGTCAACGGTCAAAGCCAAAGTCACGTTTTACTTTCCAGGAGAGGCATCGTTTATCTAAGTTTCATTTCCATTTTCCCCCCAAGTGATGTCCAATTGCGCCCGATCCCCCTTTTCAGTTGTCATAATCAACCCTTCTTTTGGGGCCCAACATCCTCGTTAAGCACATCTCAAGTTGGTTAAAGACTCTAATACTATTTGAAACGACCCCTTTTTCCTAGCAAGATATTGTCTGCTTTCGAACATTGGGTGAACTTCAGCTTATCTCATATTGGATGAACATTCTTCCTCATCTCGCAAAAATTTATTTTTTAACAAGGACTTCCCAAGTGATAAGCCAACTTGGTATGACTCTTGCCCAAGTACTCCTAACTTCAGAGTTCTGATGAAATCTGGTGTAATTGTATTACAAAATGCGTCTTACTTTTTAACGAAGACATCCTTTACATATGTTTGATTTCCATCTTCCCCAAAAGCGATGTAGGACGCATGACCCACCTTTTCGGGTCGTCACAATTAGTCTAGTGGTACCAACTATAAGGAACTTGGGACTATAGTCTAGAGGTCCTGGCTTAGAGAGCTGGTGAGAGCGAGAATTCCCTTTCTAGGGGTGAAAAGATCATGAGTGCAATTTCTGGGGAAATCTCTGATTTCAGGGCAATCCTTGGTGAAACCCGAGTATAGGAAATCCCAAACTCAAGTATAGAAAAATCCCTGATCGTTACAAAAAGAGAGAGGAGGTTGTGTGCAAAACATATCGATCGAAGAGCGGAATCATGTTCCAATATTTGCGAAGAGATTTCGAGAGAGAGAGGAGGGAAAATGTAACACCCCATATTTTCGTGGTAACGATTTTTGGGTTGTCGGGGCTATAATCGGCGGGGTTTGGGTCGGAATTGAGAGCAAAAATTTTGTAACGTTAGGTGAGGGATTAATTAGAGGCTAATGGGCAAGAAACGTTGGTAGAATTCTTACCGAACGTGACCCGATTGATAGTGTAACTGAATGGTTAAAGCGTGATGTTAAAATAGTAATTTGAATTAATTATATTAATAATATATTTATTATTAGTGAAGGGAAGGGGAAGAAGAAGCCTTCCCCTCCTTCGTTCGTTCACCGAGAGGAAGAGAAAGGAAGGAAAGCCCTTCTGCAGCGATCTTTCCTTTCGACGACGTTCAACCAACGCCGATCTTTGTTTTCCTCTCTATTTCAACGGTAAGGTAGATTTTTAGTGATTTATGATTTAGTTTTTGTTAACTAAGAGTTTCATGGGAAATTTGATGGATAGAGAATTGGAATTTTAGAGTTGAAGAGTTCGTTGGTGTTATTATCGATCGTTGTAGAATTGTTGTCGATAAATGTGATAGATTGATGAGGAATGTGCTGAGTTTTGTTGAAAGGCCGAGGAGGGAGGATTTTAGACCCTAAGGCCTATTCTATTTTTGGATTTTCGCCTTAGCTGCGGTTAATTCTTTTGGTATCAAACTGTAAAAGCTCCTTGTCGTGCTCCTTCAAGAACTCGTAAAATTCTTTGTCATGTATACAATGGTAATACATGGTTACATCCATTTAAAAGAAATAGAATAATGGGAAAGGTCAGGCAAAAGTGCCACCGGTAATAAATTATAATGAGCTTCAACATCAACAGCATAGCAGGTGCTTTTCTCTATTGTGATTGTAAACTAAGAAAATGGTGTCTCAAACAACAGAGTTTGAAGTACATCTTCACGCAGAAAGAGTAAACTTGAGACAAAGGAAGTGGCTTGAGCTGGTTAAAGATTACAACTTGGAAATCAAGTATCATCCGGGGAAAGCAAACGTGGTAGTTGACGCCCTGGGCCGAGAGTCAACTTCGATGTCTGCTATGACTTTAGCGACACCTACCGAGCTAAGGACTGAGGTACAAGAGTTCGACCTAGAAGTGTTTTCTTATTTGGCAGCCACACTCGGCGATGTCGTTGAGGCCGACCATCCTGGATAGAATTAAGCGAGCCCAAGAGACTGACCCCGAGTGCAGTGGACGAAAGGTAGGTATGGAGGCCAATACTAGCACTAAGCTCAACTATTCGGAGGATGAGATTCTGAAGTTTCGAGATAGGTGGTATGTCCCGAAGAATGAGCAGCTGAAAAGGAAAATATTGTCCGAAGCCCACTCGTCTTCTTTCTCTGGGCATCCTGTAAGCACTAAAATGTACAGAGATTTAAAACCACCTATGAAGCGGGATGTAGCCAAGCACGTTGAGACCTGTGTGGTATGCCAGCAGGTAAAGTCGGAGCATCAAAGACCGTTAGGTACGCTTTAGCCACTAACTATACCTGAGTGGAAATGGGAGCGGGTCATTATGGATCTTATGGTTAGATTGCCAAAGACTGCTAAGGGCCATGATACAATTTGGGTGATTGTAGACAGACTAAAAAAGTCGTCTCACTTTTTACCAGTGGGAATTACTCACTCGATGGATCAATTCGCTCAGTTGTACATGCAAGAGATAGTAAAACTACATGGGGTCCCGGTGTCGATAGTGTCAGACTGAGTTTACGTCTAAGTTTTGGAGGAGTCTACATAAGGCCATGGGTACCAAGTTGTAATTTAACACGACCTTCCACCCTCAGACTGACGAGCAATCGTAGCGAACCATACAGATACTGGAAGACATGCTCTGAGCCTGTGTGTTGGAGTTTCAGGAGGCCTCGAGCAGGTTCTTGCTGTTGGTCGAATTCGCATATAATAACAGTTACCAGTCTACTATTGGCATGGCGCCGTACGAGGATTTGTATGGAAGAAAGTGCAGGTCACCATTGTACTGGGACGAGGTTGGAAAAGCAAGACTTATAGGACCATAAATACTACAACAGACGATCGGCAAGATTGCTATTATAAAGAAGAGGGTCGAGGCAGCTCAGAGTCGGCAAAAGAGCTATGCCGATCGGAGGAGGCGAGAACTGGAGTTTGGCGTGGCTGATGAGGTATTCCCGAAGATCTCCCCGTTCGAGAGAGTGGTCAGGTTCGGGAAGCGAGGAAAACTCAACTCTCATTTTGTTGGACCGTTCCCTGTTGTGGGAAGGATTGGGAAGACCGCCTACAAGGTTCAGCTGCCCTCGTCGATGAATACTATACATAACGTCTTCTACGTCTCTATGCTGAGGAAATGTATGCGTGATCCTTCTCAGGTAGTTTCATAGCAGGTTATAGAGGTACAACCAACACTATCTTACGACGAGAAGCCAGTGGGCATACTGGGATCAGCTGTGAAAGTGTTGCGTAACAAGGAGATCCCCTTGGTCAAAGTTTTGTAGCGCAATCACAACGTGGAGGAGACCACTTGGGAAAGACGGCAGGACATGAAACAGCAGTATTCGGAGTTATTCGGTACCTAAATTTTGGGGATAAAATTCTTTTAAGAAGGGGAGGATGTAACACCCCGTATTTTCTTGGTATTGATTTTAGGGTTGTCGGGGCAATAATCGGCGGGGTTCAAGTTGGAATGGAGAACGAAAATTTTGTAAGGTTAGGTGGGGGATTCATTCGAGGCTAATGAGCAAGAAAAGTTGGTAGAATTCTTGCCGAACGTGACTCGAATCATAGTGTAACTGAATGGTTAAAGCGTGAGGTTAAAATGATAATTTGAATTAATTATATTAATAATATATTTATTGTTAGTGAAGGAAAAGGGTAGAAGAAGCCTTCCCCTCCTTTGTTCGTTCACCGAGAGGAAGAGAAAGGAAGGAAAGCCCTCCCGCAGCGATCTCTCCTTTCGAGGACGTTCAACCAATGCCGATCTCCGTTTTTTGCTCTATTTCAACGGTAAGGTAGATTTTTAGAGATATGATTTAGTTTTGGTTAACGGAAGAGTTTTGTGAGAAATTTAATGGATAGAGAATTAGGATTTTAGGGCTGGAGAGTTCGTTGGAGTTATTATTGATCGTTGTATAATTGTTGATGATAAATGTGATAGATTGATGAGGAATGTGCTTAGTTTTGCTGAAAGGCCGAGGAGAGAGGATTTTAGACCCTAAGGTCTATTTTTCTTTTGAAGTTTTGCCTTAGCTGCCGTTAATCGTTTTAAATTCTATTTTCGTATGTTAAACTAGGTTATGAGTGGAGCAATTAGCCACTTGAATCGAGTGATTCCGATAACAGACGCAAAAGTTATGCGCGTCTGAAATTTAGGCTGGTTTCATGCCGAACCAAATTAGTGACCCATTTTAGTTGGAATTTCATGGATTTAGTTGAGAGATGTGATTTTTAGTGCATTTAGTAAATTTTGATGCGAAGATTGATGGGCGACTATTTATGTTTTAGGTTGAGGCGTTTTTGCTAAGTTGTGCGTCGAGTAAGCTTAGAACGCTAGGTAAGTAGTGTGTGTATACATGCGTTTTTCCTAGGAGGGCTTACACCATGGAACGTTATGATTTATGTGGTTTGATTGTGATGTGCGTGCGTATTGTTTGACATGCATCATGTTTTGATAAGAGAACGAAAATGAATTTGAGCATGGTTTTATGTGCGGATGTGAGGGTGTGATGTGCGGCGGTGACAACGATGTGTGTGTGGGCAGCTATGACGCTGTTGCTGGAGGAACCGGGACGGTGACGACGTGCCAGAGGGTGGTGTGGCAAGTGCGTCCAGCCTCACCCTAGGATGGCTGCTGCGGTGTGTGTGTGTGGTAGTGGGCAACCATGGCCCAATTGCTGGAGGAACCGGGACGGTGGCAACATGCCAGGGGTGGTTTGGCGAGTGCGTCCAGCCTCACCTTGGAATGGCTGCTGCGGTGTGTGAGTGGTGGTGGGCAACTATGGCTAGGGGGTGGTGTGGCGAGTGCGTTCAGCCTCACCCTAGAATGGTTGTGGTGTGTTGAGTGACGCGTGTGTACGGTTTTATGGCCTCGTTGCTGGAGAAACCAGGACGATGGCGACGTGTGAGGGTGTGAGGTGGCGAGAGAGAGTCCAGCCTCACCATGGTGTGGCTGTACTACGTGGCACCGGTTATGACAACACGAGCGAGAATGTAGAGACTGCATGTGATAGGATTGCATTGTCAGTTTTATGTTTTATATTGCACTACTTAATGAGCATTAGGCTTATGTTGTATTTTCTGTGGTGTAGGTGCAGAGATTCCAACGGGTGAGTTATGAGAGACCAGACAGGATGAGTAGGAGGTTGACGGCATGCTACTATGTGCCGACAGGTGGAGTTCGTCAAGGCAGCCCGACCCCTGGAGCTAGGCTAGATGGTGGTTCTTTTGGGTTGTATTTTGCGAGGTATAAGTCAAGTATATAGATTTTGAAGATATAGGTTTGTTTGGCATGATTATAGTCGGGATTGGTGTAAGGTTGTGTTTTTGAAACTATTTGAAGAAATGTTGTCTTAAAAATACAGGTCCTTACATCATGGTTTTAATCGTGGAAGTTTTCATCGTCCGTTTTCTTTCGAACTGGTGTTATTTTTATACTGCTGGTGCACAGTGTCAATCGAAGTTTATAGGTGTCGACTAGTCAATGTAAAATGGAATGTGAGTGTCGACTACGGGGTTCGACCTGTGCGGGCAGAGAGAAATGAGGTGTCGATCGGCAACTGTGGGTGTCGACCGGTTAGTGTAAAATCAGTGAGAGTATCGACCGCGGAATTCGACTTGGGAGGGCAGAGAGAATTAAGCCGGTTTGTTTATTTTTATGTTTTAAAAAAAGTGAAGTTTATTTAAACTGATTTTAATTGATTTTTCCGATGCGGCGCTCTTAAATATTTTTTTTCAAGGATGTCGTTTTGAGTCGAGTAACCAAAAGTTTTAAATTTTAAAAGAAATTTATCGAGAAAACAAGTAAGTGTACGATTGGCAACCCGAGTCTGGGGACGACTCTTGGACATTACAGATGTGCTGTCAGAGTAGTGAACGAACCGAAAATAGGTAGGTTTTCGGGGCGTTACAGAAAGACGAGGGGGGGGGGGAGGGAGGGAGGGAGGGAGGGAGAGAGAGAGAGAGAGAGAGAGAGGAGATTGTTTGTAAATTATCTCGATTGAAGGTCGAAATAAAGTTCCAACATTTGTGAAAAGATTTGGAAGTAGAATCAAAGAGAAATAGAGAGAGACAGAGAGGGAGAGACAAAGAGGGAGAGACAGGAAGTTGTGTACGAATTGCCTCGATCAAAGGTCGGAGTCAATCCAAATCCTTGAAGAGGTCTTCAATACCTGCAAAAGAATTAGGCTGGTTAGTGAATAGATTCGACAAAGTTTGGGTCTGGGTTGTCATCGGGTTATGGGCCTCTAGGGCATATCAGAGAGAGAGAGAAAGAGAGAAAGAAAGGGAGAAAGGGAGAGATAGAGAGAGAAAGGAGGTTGTGTGCGAATCTCCTCGATCTAAGGTCGAGATCAAATGTCAATATTCGTGAAGAGATTTTGAGAGAGAGAGAGAGATTTTGTGCAAATCATCTTCGGTCGAAGGTCAGAATCAAGTTCCAATATTCGTACAGAGATTTCGAGAGGGACAAAGAGAAAGACTGAGATAGGAAGTTAAGTGCAAATCGTCTTGATCAAAAATAAGAATCAAGTGCCAAAAATAGTCAAGAGATTTAGCCAGAGAGGGAGAGAGTGAGAGAGAGAGATAGGAGAGGTTGGGAGAGGCAAAAAGAGAATGAGAGAGAGAGAGATGAGGTTTTTTACGAATCATTTTGATCGAAAGTCAGAATTAAGTTCCCACATTTGTGAAGAGATTTCGAGATAGAGAGAGAGAGAGAGAGAGAGAGAGAGAGAGAGAGAGAGAGAGAGA
>JAJTVC010001003.1:0-11047 GCA_022433055.1 Begonia peltatifolia | reverse complement strand
TTCCTTAGCTATTGTGGTGTGCCTTGAGTGAGTGTCCTAGTCTTTTTATTTGGAATAGAAAAGAGGGTTGGGAGGTTTTGCTCCCGTAAACACTTGTCTCTTGTGCAATTCATTCCGCAAGCACCGAAGGAGGAGGAAGGCTGGTCAAGTCGGGGACTTGGCGCCGCACATCCCACCGAGAAGGCGAAAAATTCTAGGTGCGAGAATTGGGGGTGTGACAACTGGTATCAGAGCTCGGTCAACCACAAAGATGGAATCTCTAGAGCAAGGAACCTTGGAGGCTATTCTTGCGAGGCTCGACGTGTTGGAGAGCTTTGTCGGCATTTCAATGGCAACATCGGAGGATAGGCCATTGGTGGTGGATGTCCGGCTGATGAAAAAGGAAATGGAGGATTTCCAAGCATCGGTGGGGGCGGACAATTTGGCGATCGAACAACATGTCACGGACACTGTTGATCGCATAGACAAGGAGCTTGCCAAGATAGGCAAAAATGCGGTTGGAGGCGCAAGCCGGCGATTGGGAAGCTTGGCCATGCAGTATAAGGTACCCGAACCTAGTCCTTATACAGGCAACCGCAATGCAAAGGAGTTGGAGAACTTTCTTTGGGACATGAAGCAATATTTCATGACCGCAAGCATCGAAGAGGAGAGCCAAGTAATGATCGCGAGCATGTACTTGGGCGGCGATGCAAAGTTATGGTGGCGACAAAACCAGGATCGGGAGCCACACATAGACACTTTCGAAGCACTAGAAAGTGAACTCAGAGACTGTTTCCTACCGCTGAATTCGGAATGGACCGCGAAGGAGGCATTGAGGAACTTACGGCAAACAGGCACGATACGTGAGTATGTTCGGGAATATAGCTCACTTTTACTTGACATTTCAACTATGCATGAGGACGACAAGCTATTCAACTTCATGGCGGGGCTTCAACCGTGGGCGCAAGCGGAATTGAGGCGTCATGGCGTGAAGGATGTGCAAATGGCGATCTCTATAGCCGAGGCACTTGTGGACTACAAGAGCTCGGTCCCATCCGAGAAGCGGCGGAGTGGGGAAGAGAGGCGCATGGACAAACGCAATGGTGCAAGCACGGCAAAGGGGAAATCATTCCAAGGGGCTTCTACATCAAAGGGACTTGATCACTCCCAAAAGAAGGGCTCGGGATGTTTCATATGCAGTGGACCACACTTGTCGCGGGAGTGTTCAAAAAAGGGGGCGGTGGCTTCCTTGAGCATCAAAGGGGAGGAGTCCGAAGAGGAGGACCAACCTCGGGTTAACCATATCCACCTTGTCAACGCGGTTACAAGTGAGGAGGCAAGGCCTTCCCACAAGGGACTCATGTATGTCAAGGTTACCATCCAGGGGAGGAAGGTACGTGCAATGTTGGATACAGGTACAACCAACAACCTTATCTCAGACAAGAAAGCTCGGGAGCTAGGCTTGGAGATAGCGCAGAGCGCAAGCAGGATCAAGGCTGTCAATTCGGGTGCACAGCCGATCAAAGATACGACACAACCTTTGATGAGCGTGGGAGAATAGCGACGGGAATGTCCATTGATGGTAGTCCCACTAGACGATTTTGAACTCATATTGGGACTTGAGTTCTTCCGGCAAGCCAAGGCGATGGTTTTGCCACATCTTCGAGTCATGGTGATCCAAGACGATTCCGCACCATGTATGGTCAGGAGTGAGACACGCGGAGGTAAAAATGTTTTGCTAACATCTTCTCAATTGAAGGCGAGCCAAAGGAGAGGCGAGACCACCTTCGTGGCAGCATTGAGAGAGGTCAAGGGAGACCAAGCTAGTAAGGTGCCAAAGGGAGTTCTAAAAGTGCTTGAGGTGCACAAAGAGGTGATGCCATCAAGGTTACCCGAGAAGCTACCACCTAAGCGAGGGGTGGATCACAAGGGAGAACTCGAACCAGGGGCGGTTCCACCGGCACAAGCGCCAAATCGAATGACACCTCCGGAGTTAGCGGAATCAAGGGAGGTGGTGTCCTCCAAACCCGTGTTGAAGTTGCCAAGGGGTGCAGCACCATGTGAGGTACGCTCTATATTTGTGGAGAAAATTAGGGCAGCTGCAAATGGGGATCTAGAGTGCACGCGGATGGCAAAGCAAGTCGAGGAGGGCTTGATCCGGTGGCACGGGCTAGAAGATGGCCTATTGAGGGGCCGAGGAAATCGGGTGTTTGTTACTTGTTGGAGCGGGGTGCACCAACAAATCTTGAAGGAGACCCATAACACTCGATGGGAGAGTCATCCAGGCGAGGGGCGCATGGAGGCACTTTTGGCTCGCAACTGTATGTGGCCAAAGATGGAGGAGGACGTGGGGCAACACGTCAACACTTGTCTTAGTTGCCAAGAAGACAAGACGGAGGGGAAGAAGCAAGAGGGGCTTGTTCAACCTCAACAAAGTCAGGAGAAGCTTTGGGACTCGGTTTCTAAGGAGTGCTTAAAGCACGGCGCGGCAGAATGCTTTCCCAAGAGGCTCAGACTACATCCAACTTTCCATGTAAGTATCCGGAAACTTTATCATGGAAAGAAACAGGAGCAGGTGCCAAGGGCTCGGACCAGGGTACGGGTGGAGTTTGCTAGGAGGGTAGCAAAAGTCCGTGACCACCGAACCGTGCCAGGCGACAAGAAGAATGAGCAGCGGGAATTCATAGCGCAATGGGAGAGTGAAGGGGAGGCCACAGGGAAGAGAGGCATCAACCTATGGCAATTCGGGGGGAAGTTCACCGGCTACCTAGCTTGGGTGTCGACGAGGACGTCGACTTCATTTGGTGGGGGTGGATTGTTACACCCCATTTTCTATGGTGCATAAAAGTTAGGGCCAAGTGGCCCAACGGAGAGAAGCAGCTGGGCTACTCCTCGGGTGCGCGGCAGCATGAAGAGCACAATGGGCGCGCGGCCCGCAATGGGCGCGGCAGTGAGGCGCGCGGCCCGCAGTGGGCGCGGAGGCCAGAAGTAGATATGAGCCAAAGGGCAGATCCGTGAAGCTATGCAAGTAAGTGCTAAATTGGCTAAGTGTTGGGCAGGACATTTACTGAGCAGGCAGTTACAAGCACGCGGCGTGCACACGGGGCGCACGCGGCGCGCGGTTGGTGCACGCGGTGCGCGCAGCCGGGGCGTTACGCTCCAGCAAGGCGCTGCAGTTATGAGCGCGCGCAGTTGGCGCACACGGAGCGGACACGGACAAGACACGGCATGGGGATAGCCGTTGGGGCGTTACGGCAGGTGACATAGCCGTTGGCACGCAGACATAGCCGTTGGTGAGGCGTTACACTTCGGCAGCTAGCCGTTGGCGCGGGGCGTTACGAGCGCGGACGGTACGCGGCAGGCACGCGGGACGGACACAGCGTGCCAGATGGGCACTGGCGCTGGGCGTGGGATGCTACCTTCAGATGGGGCGCACTGGGCAAGCTGGCGACCAAGCCCTGGCGCACGCGGCATGCATTGATGGCGCGCACGTGGCAAGCATTGATGGCGCGTGGCGGGCATCAATGCTGCGCGCAGCAGGCGCGCGGCGGGCATTCATGGTGCGCGCGGCCAGGATTGAAGATGGGCATCCGATGGGCATTTAGTGTCCAATTAAAGACATGGCTCGGCCATGAGATGTATATAAGCCTCTTGAGACACCAAGCTAAAGGTATCCGACAAAGGAGTTCCTTAGCTCTTGTGGTGTGCCTTGAGTGAGTGTTCTAGTCTTTTTATTTGGAATAGAAAAGAGGGTTGGGAGGTTTTGCTCCCGTAAACACTTGTCTCTTGTGCAATTCGTTCCGCAAGCACCGAAGGAGGATGAAGGCTGGTCAAGTCGGGGACTTGGCGCCGCACATTCCACCGAGAAAGCGAAAAATTCTAGGTGCGAGAATTGGGGGTGTGACACTATGCATGTCCAACACTTGGCCCCTGAAAAAAGGAAAGAAAGGAAGGCTTTTCTTTATGAGTTTAGGAAAAAAAAAAAAGAAAAGGAAAACAGGATTGCAGATACACATAAAAAAAAAAAGAGGACTATCCCCATAGATTTTGTATCGCTTTGGCGGCATGGCAGAGCGGTAAGGCGGGGGATTGCAAATCCTTTTTCCCCAGTTCTGTCGCCTCATCAAAAAAAGAATGGAAATTCTCTCTTTAGTTTTACTGATATAACTTGCTTTTTTTTTTTTTTCAGCAGAAGCAAGTGGAAGCAAACTTTTTATTTGTTTGATTCGAAGCATCTGCGTTGGGAATTTGGTTCTCTAAAATAAAATACTATAAATCCCTCTTCCAAGAATTCCAAATCAGTCCCCAACAGACATTTTATGACGACGAAAGCTAAAAAGCGCTGTTTGATGAGCCTGCGTAGTATTAGGTAGTTGGTCAGGTAAAGGCTGACCAAGCCAATGATGCTTAGCTGGTCTTTTCGGATGATCAACCACACTGGAATGGATGGTACAAAGTTCTCTTTCATTACTTATTTCTTGTAGGGCAAGGGGTGTTTTTAGTTGAGGTTTGCATCAATCGCTCCTGAGTCAAAGAGAGAGCTTCTGTACCTTTTTCCAAGAGAGACGATGATGTGTGCGAGGGTGGCATTGAAGAAGAATTGGGGCAAGAAGAATACTTAATGGAATTGAAAATATCAAATGGACCTATCACTAGAGCTCGGGCCAAGAAGCTTCAAGAAGAAGTCCAAAACAACTTATTTCAAAGACCTAACCCACTAGAAGGAATGAGCTTTAAAGTTGTTAATGTGTTACAAATACAAATGGAGTTTGATTAGGTCCAAAGGAGCACAAATTCAGTAAAGAAGACTCTAGAAAATGCAATTTCGAAGTGACATCCACTTGGCATAGAGAAGGCCAAATGGTGTTTTGATGGTTTCCAAAAAAGGCTGAACCTAGACCATATTAGCAGCAAAGTTCTTTCTCATGTTTCAAGGCTATTTAATGCCTATTCTAGACTATTCTTGTAAGCTTATAAATACTTGGGAGTTTATCATTGTAAGGGACACAAAAAATGAGAATTATCTTGTGAGAAATTCCTCCAAACTGTTCTTCTGTAGAACTTGCGAAAATTTCAAGTGCAACCACTTGATTTCCAACCCTTATAATATTGGTTTTTTGCTCTTCAATAGCAACGGGGTCAATATTTCTTTCTTGATACTATTGGTTTCTGGTTGTTGTATAACCACGGGGTCAACAGTCACTAAACTATGAAACTGTTATTGGGCGATCCTGAAGTTGATTCCATCTATTGACGTTGGGTCTCACAACAAGTTTGTTGAGGTTTGCATCAATTGGTATCAGAGCTTAGACATCCAATGGAGGTTATGTTTATCCTCTAGTGCTTCTATTCTTTTACTTCAATTTTTTCTTTGTCGTCGATCCATAATATCATATCCTTGTTCTCGCTCCCATTGATAGTTTATAAAAAAAAAAAGTGAAAAAAAAGGAACAAAAAAAAAAGTTTCTTTATTCTGCTATCATAAAAAAAAAAAAGAACCAAAAAAAAAAAAAAAAAAAACTCCGTGGTCTGAATCTTATTGTAACCTTGTTTCTTCCATTCCTTCCTTTATTTTGCACCCCATTGCTTTCGTCTTCACTGCGAAATCTATATTTTAAGTGTGCTGGTTTTCATTTGTTTTGCTTTGATATTTACCTTGCTTAGTTTTCTCAAGAACTTTGAGGAGGAAAGTGAGTGGTAAAAGGCAAGAGTTGGTGAGCTTATTAGCGGGTAAAAGCCGAAATCCATGTGAGTAAACACGAGTGCTCGAGAACCATATTTGAGTGTATACACGTGAGGGAGAGGTGAGGTCCATTTTTTACACTTTTACACAGATTATACAGCATGTCTGAAAAGGAAGGTGAAGCAACGCCAATGGGTAGCAATTTGGTTATCCAAGCCATGCAACAACAATTCCAAAGGATGAACGTCCAATTTAAAGAGATTCGAGATTGATTGGTTCGTAGTGATGACTGAATTAATCAAATTCAACAAAGTACCATGCCCCAAGAAAGACAACCAAATAGACGACCCTTCTTTACCGCAACTAATTCCATGGGCGATTATGCTGAGGAGTATGAGGATTTGGACGAGGTAGCCTCCATAAGAAGAGAAAGAAATCATAGGCCAAGACAAGGACGTCCATACCGAGAAAGAAACTTTGCCGACAACAACACAGGTGCGATCAAACTCTCTATCCCATCATTTCAAGGTAAAAATGACCCGGACGTTTACATTGAATGGGAACGAAAGGTTGAACTTGTTTTTGATTGCCATAACTATTCGGAGGAAAAAAAAGTTAAACTTGCAACTGTTTCTTTCACTGATTACGCAATTGCTTGGTGGGATCAAGTGCTTCTAACCGATTCCCCTAAGCGGGGGAACTCCTTTGGGTAATTCCTCTAGAAATATGTCCTCAAATTCCTGCAATAAAGAGGCAACAGTTATGGGAAGAGAAGTCGTTAGTGGAAAAATAAACATCTTTGTAGAGTAACAAAATCATCTCCTCTCTTTTCCTCACAAGTCCACTCTTTTTTCTCTCTTCTTCCTCGTTTCTTCTCCCTTTTTCCAGTTTCTTTTCTTTCTCTTTGCCTTTTTTACTTTCTTTATTTATGGCTTTTCTCTCATTGGCTTCTTTGTCTCCTCTTTCTTTCTCGCCTTTTTCCTTCTCTTTTTTTATGCTTGAATTTTTGACTACGCCATTTTTGCCATTTTCCCCACCTTTTTCATTAAAACTATTGTCAGTTTGGATTTCTTTGGCAATTCTCTCTTGATCCAATCTTGCTTTCGACGATGGTAATGGTTTTAGTATTACCAACCTCCCATTTTGTGTAAGCGAATACTCATTTTTATAGCCGTTATGCTTAACCATTCTATCATATTGTCATGGTCCCGCAATAGGATGTGAGTTGCTTGCATTGGTACTACGTCACATAAAATCTCATTTTGTACTTCCCAATTGATAATGCGATGTTTACTTGTCTTGTTACTCTGATTTCGCCACAATCGCTCAACCATTGCAATTTGTACGGCTTTGGGTGTCGCTTGGTTTTTCAAATTTAATTTTTGGACCAATAACGTACTAGCCACGTTTGTGCAACTTCTGTTATCGATGATCATGCTACATACCTTGTTGTTGACATGACACCTAGTATGAAAGATATTTTCCCTTTGGGCTTTGTCGTCGTCCTTCTTAATTTGTACACTTAAGGGTCTCCTTGTGACTAATAAATCTCCTTTGACTGGTTCTTCTACGTCTACATCACTACAATTTTCGAGTGATGGCATCTTGTTATCGCTTGAACTTAAACTTTCTAAATCGTCATTCTCTAAGAAGACCATCGCACTCTTATTGGGACAATTTGATGCGATGTGCCCAAATCCTTGGCAACGAAAACACTTGACTTCTCTAGTCTGAGTTAGTGTTGGAACCTCGCTCTTTCCTTTTGGTGGGTTGAAGTTGTTAGCCGCGATTTTTCCTTTGTGATCCTCCCTCGGGTTTGGCTTCTCTCTTTTCCAATTTGGTTTCCACGAACTATTTGTCGCCGTGGTTACCTTTGCACTTTTCTTGGCCTTTAGTTGTCGTTCAATTTTGATCGCTTAATGTAGTAATTCCTCCATGTCCAAATAGTATTGCAAATCTATTATGTCGGCAATCTCTCGATTAAGTCCTCCCACAAACCTTGTGACACGATTCCACCTCGAATGAGTCGTGTTTTACCCACAAACGAAACAGAAAAACAAAATTTAAGCAGAAAACCGAATGTTGTCCGATGAGCAACCTTTTAAGCTCTCGGCATAACGATCTTCCGAAGGAAGACGGCAGCAAACGGGACCGGTTTCTGACCACTCTCTTCGTGTATCCTTCTCTAGAAAAGAGAGGGAAAACGAGTGGAACGATGGCTATTCAAGCAATCTCGGGCTTGAAAGCTCAAGGAGATGAACTCCTTCTCGGTTCTTGACCGAACCGAGCCTTACCGTTCACCAAGCTTCAACTACTTCGGCTGAACAGAAAAGGGCTATTTCTCATATATTCAACAACCTTTACACACACCAATAGCCATGTATTTATAGATCTAGGTTGGCTGAAGGTTAGAATGGGCTTGAGCTTCGAAATGGGCCACATGGTTGGCCATTCTTGGTCCACTTGCACACCAGATCACTCTTCAAGCTTTGGCTCATTTGTTACATTAGTGGGCTGCTAAAATCCGGCTCAATTGTTGCTTCTAACCACCATCTAACTTATCATACATCTAATCCTAATGCCTAAGGATGCATGCAATTATAAAACATTACAGCAAGGCGAATGTTTGCCAACAAAAACATAAGGCGGATGTTTGCTGAATAAAATTCAATTACAAATTAATTTCGAGAGAGACAAATCCCTTCTTCATGTGCTTCCACCTTTAGCTCCCACGATAGCAAGTGCAAGGGTTGATTCTTGTCATTTGTGCTCAGGTCCCATTCCAAATCCGCGAAGAGGCATTCGACACCAGTAATTCCTGCAAAAGAATTGAAGTTGTTAGTGTTAAGTTGGATAAAGTTCGTGCCTTGGTTTGTGATCGAGTGACGGCCCTCTAGGGCATATCACCTTGCCATCGTGGCTTCTCCATCCTCGTTAACATCGGCTTTTATCATGGCTATCTCCATTTTTTTATAATACTCCTCCACACTTTTATATCATTGAGTAAGGCCTTGATGTTTTCAACACAAATCCCTATAATAATATGACGGCAGTCGGCCTGCATGGGCGCCGCGCGGGCTCGGCAGTCGGCAAAACTGCGCGCGCGCGGGGCAGTCTCTCACTTTGCGCGCGTGCGGCTGTCACCCTGCCTGCGCGCGCGGGCGGCTGCAAGCCTACCGGCGCGCGCGGTCGGGCCTCGTCCTGCAGGCGTCGCCTTCCCGCGCGCGGGCCCCGCAGATCCGGCGCGCGACCTGCCTGTCCGCGCGCGCATCTCCCTGCCCGCGCGCGCGACTTTACTGGCCCGCACACGTATCGCCGCACCGCCTGCGCGCGCGCGACTAGCCCCGGCAGGCCCTGCCTTGCCCAGCAGGTTGCGGGCCAGCGCCCCTGTGCTTCCCGTGCGGTGCCCGCGCCGACCAAACGAGATCGGATTGGTCTGAAATTTTAACCACGTAAGCACCATATCACGACAGTATATTCCGGAAAGTTTCGCCACTTTTTTAAATTTGTACGATTTATTATATTTTTTAACTCTCATTTAGGAAATAATTCGCTAAAAATACGTCCTTCATCAATAAATCTTCAAACTCTCAGAATAGACTCTCCTTACATTTCCGTTGGTAGCCCCAAGCTCGGTTTGGGAAAAAAAAACTCTAAAATTTTGAGTTCTTAATTAATGTACCTTCTTGGCAAAATTTTAATTAATAAGAAAAAGTCACACAATACTCAAGTGATTTCTCGCCCGAAGGCAGCTTGTCCCAGTTTCGGGGGCTAAAAACGCTTCTAAGTGCCCCAAATTCCCTTGCACAGTTTAAAACCGGAAAGCTCTGCACGTTCAGATGACGATATTTCTGAGTCAGGCGGGCGTTTTTCTCGCAAGCGACTTTGATCTCCTCCAGATACACGTGCGCACCACAGCGTAAAGAAATGCCGGCGTAATATATGGTTTTCGTGTCGTATTTGTACGTCGAATCATATTGTGAAGCACGAGAGAGAGGGAAAGGCAAAGGTGCTGTCGATTCGCAAATGTGGGACATTTTTTCCCAAATCGAGCTTGAGGCCTTGAATGGAAATACAAGGAGAGTCTATTGTGAGAGTTTGAAGATTTATGGATGAAGTACGTATTTTTAACGAATTATTTTGTAAAGTAGGGTTAAAAAAATGTAATAAATCGTAGAAATATGGAAAGGTGACGAAACTTTCCAGAAAATACTCCCACGATATGGGGCTTACGTGGTTAAAATATCAGGCGAATCAGAGACCACTTGGTCAGCGCGGGCTCAGCACGGGATGGGCAAGGGCGCTGGCCACGCATGCGCGTACGCGGCAATCGGCCTGCCAGCGCGCGCGCGGCTGTTGGACTGCTGGCGTGTGCGCGGCATTTGGCCTGTGTTACACCCCATTTTCTATGGTGCTTAAAGGCTAGGGCCAAGTGGCCCAACGGAGAGGAGCAGCTGGGCTACTCCTCGGGTGCGCAGCAGCATGAAGCGCACGATGGGCGCGCGGCCCGCAATGGGCGCGGCAGATGGGCGCGCGGCCCACAAAGACGCACAAGGTGCGCAGGCCATGAAGCAGACATGGGCCAAAGGGCAGATCCGTGAAGCTATGCAAGTAAGTGCTAAATTGGCTAAGCGTTGGGCAGGACATTTAGTGAGCAGGCAGTTACAAGCACGCGGTGTGCACATGGAGCGCACGCGGCGCGCAGCTGGCGCACGCGGTGCGCGCAGCCGGGGCGTTACGCTCCAGCAGGACGCTGCAGTTATGAGCGCGCGCAGTTGGCGCACACGGAGCGGACACGGACTGGACACGGCATGGGGATAGCCGTTGGGGCGTTACGGCAGGTGACATAGCCGTTGGCGCGCGGACATAGCCGTTGGTGAGGCGTTACACCTCGGCAGCTAGCCGTTTGCGCGGGGCGTTACGAGCGCGCGGTACGCAGCAGGCACGCGGGACGGGCACGGCGTGCCAGATGGGCGCTGGCGCTGGGCGCTGGACGCGGGATGCTACCTTCAGATGGGGCGCACTGGGCAGGCTAGCGACCGAGCCCTGGCGCACGCGGCATGCATTGATGGCACGCACGCGGCAAGCATTGATGGCGCGCAGCGGGCATCAATGCTTCGCGCAGCAGGCGCGCGGCGGGCATTCATGGTGCGCGCAGCCAGCATTGAAGATAGGCATCCGATGGGCATTTAGTGTCCACTTAAAGACATAGCTCGGCCATGAGATGTATATAAGCCTCTTCAGACACCAAGCCAAAGGTATCCGACAAAGGAGTTCCTTAGCTATTGTGGTGTGCCTTGAGTGAGTGTCCTAGTCTTTTTATTTGGAATAGAAAAGAGGGTTGGGAGGTTTTGCTCCCGTAAACACTTGTCTCTTGTGCAATTC
>JAJTVC010000970.1:0-14931 GCA_022433055.1 Begonia peltatifolia | reverse complement strand
AGGAGAGGTGGGAATGTCCCCTGTTCCTCCTCTAATCGTGGTGGCCGAAGATATAGGCTACCTGTGTTCCTACCTCGGCTTGTTGTGCCATGGTATGGAGGAATTGCAGCAAGGATAAAGGGTGGGGGAGGGGAGAGCTGGTAGTGCCTTGGTTTCGAGAGGAAAACCAGGGAAGTTTTGCTGCCATTCGAGCCTTCTGATCGAGAAGCTTCGAAATTGTTGTGAGTTATGCATAATGGACTGTAATACGGCTGCTTGGTGAAGGAATTTGCGAAATTGGATCGAATTTAAATTTTCGGCTATTTTTAGGTTAGAAGCAGATTCTGTTTTTGGCCATTTTGGCCTAGTTTTGGTTAATCGTTTTAAATTCTGTTTTTCAGGTTAAAAATAGGTTGTTAGAGGAACGTGTGGCCGCTGGAATCGTTCGATTCCGATATCCGACGCAAAGGTTATGCGCGTCGGAAGTTTATGCGAGATTTTGGTTTAAGTCAAATTAGTGACCATCTTTCGTGGAAATTCGACGTGTGAGAGTAGCATAGCCATTTTGATGCATATAACTAGTTGGGAGTGAGTTTTGGTTGAAGGGAAATGAAAATGTGAAATTTTAATAAAATGGCAGATTCGGTTATTGGCATTTTTGGCCTATCTGCGGCCTAACGATTTAAAATCCGTCTTGAGATGTTAAACTAGGTTCCTAAGGGAACGTTTAGCCACTTGAATCGTTTGATTCCGTTGACGGACGCAAAAGTTATGCGCATCCGAACGTTGAGCTGGTATTCGGCCAAACCAAACCAATGGACCGTTTTAGTTGGAATTTAATGAGTGTAGTAAGATAAGGTTATTTTTAGCTAATTGGTAAATGTTGGGAGAAATACTGATGAGAAATTGGTTGTGTTTTAGGTTGAGGCTTTCTGTTGGCGAAGCTGTGTATCGAGCGAGCTTAGGACGCCAGGTAAGTAGTGCATGCATGTGTTTTGCCCAAGTGGGCCTACACTGTAGAACTTTAGTGTTATGTGATTGATTGCGGTGTGTGTGCGTATTGTGTGACATGCATCATATTTTTTTAAAACGGGAACGAAAATGATTTTTAGCATGCTTTGATGTATGAGGTGAGACGTGTGGCGGTGGTACCGCGGATCCCGCTAGTGTGCGGGCCGGTGCTTCACCAGTCGCGGATCCTACTCGAGGGGTGGGCCGGCTGGGCCGTCATGCGGCGTGAATGTGTTGACGGTGAGGATATGGGCAGTGGTACCGCAGATCCTACTAGTGTGTGGGCCGGTGCAACACCAGTCGCGGATCCTACTCGAGGGGTGGGCCGGCTGGGCTGTCGCGAAACGTGTGTGTGTGGCAACTGTGGCCCCGTGCTGGGGAGGCTGGGACGGGGGCGACGTGTCGGGGTGTAGAGTGGCGCGAGGTACACCCTTACCCTGATGTGGTTGCCGTGTGGTGATGCGTGGGTGTAGCTTGTGGGCCTCATTGCTGGGGACTCCGGGACGGTGGCGACGTGTCAGGGTGTAGGGTGGCGTGAGGTTCCTCCTTACCCTGGTGCGGCTGCACTACGCGTCACAGATGTGACAACATGAATGTGAGTGTAGAGACTGCATGTGATAGGATTGCATTGTCGGCTTTTACTTTCATATCGCATTACTTACTGAGCGTTAGGCTTATGTTGTGTGTTCTGTGGTGTAGGTGCTGACGATACTGCTGGTGAGCCTCGAGAGCCTAGTCCAGAGGCGTAGGATGGTTGGCGGCGTGCACCCGAGGCACCGGATGGCGGATTTTGTTAGGGCGACCCGACCCGTGGTGGTGGTAGGTGATAGTGGATTTAACATTTCATGTTGGGTATTTGTGTAGATAGCAGGGTTGTATAGACATTGATCTTTTGAGATTGTATAGAGGGGTTGTAGTGTTTTGGAGGACTTTCTTCATTTGTATTTGATGGGTTCTTATTGTCTTCTTACTCTGATTTGGTTATGGTGATTTCTCTGGATGATGGATAGATAAACATTGTTGGATTATGGTGAATTGTGTGCAGGGTTTAAATTTTGGGATAGTCAGTTTTTAGCCGTTACTCTGCCGAAATTTCGGGAGAGAGGTTGGGAGTCGAGGAGATACGAAATAGGTTGAGGTGTGAACAGTAAATGCTAGAAAAAGGTAGATGAGCGTGGAAGTGCGGCGTGATCGCAGGTGCGCGGGGCACGCGGCCCTGCGGGTGCACACGGGTCATGCGGCGCCGGGTGAGGGCGTGCGCGCGGACGTGCTGTACAGAGGCAGGGTGCGTGGGGCACGCGGCGCTGTGAGCGTGCGCGAGATACAGTGACGTTGGGTTGGCACCTGTGGCACCGCGATGGTGTACGCGGGGTGTCGGAATGGGGACGTGAGTGCTTGGGACCGGACTGGGTAGTTCGTGGGGTGCGTGAGATTCTTTCCTAGGATTTCAAGTCTTACCGTTTAATCTCAAATTGTTTTAAATGGTTTTCTTTTCCGCTGCGTAGTGTTATGTTGAGGACTTCGTGTTTCCTCTTCGGGACGCGAGTTGTTTTTCGAATCGAGTCGAAAAATTTTCATACTCACAAATGTTCTTTTGAAAATGATTTGAAAATGAAAGGGGTATTGAATTGAGTTAGTTGTGTCAAGTGTTAGTGTGTGTGTGTAGTGTGTAGATGCACTGTAGCGTACTGAGAACGCGGGGTTTCTCGGGGTGTTACAGCAACATTGAAAATTAGAAATCTCCCTGATATCATTGAGGGTTATGCAACATCATCTGACTCAATGAGGGCGAAGACCCTCGGTGCTACCCTCGTAGGTCCCTTATTCGGTGCTGGATAATTCCTGGCAATATGACCTACTTCATTGCAATTGACACACCGACCTTTGTTAGACTTCAAGCCGTATTTGAAAAGATTTTCGGTCTCATTGCAGTTAAAGCACCTGTTAGAACCCCATCTGCATTCACCTGCATGGCGCTTCATACATTTTGGGCACTGAGGGAATTGTTCAGACCCTTGCGTACGTTTTCTGCCTCCTCGGTTATCCTGATTGTCCCCCAGTCTTTTCATGCCTCTCGGTTGTTGCTTCCATCCTCTATTTTGTTGAGGTGCAATTTCCTTCACAAGCCTTTTAGGCGGTTCTCGCTATCCGAGGAATTTGAGTTCTGACTCCTCGACTTCCGAAGCTTTGGCCACCACTTTCTCATATTGCACAATCCCTGCTATTTTCACACCTTTATATATTTCCACTTTCAATTCTAAACAAATTGATGGACCTTGTTTTCATTTTGACTCACCAGATGGTTAGCGGATCGGGACAATGCTGCAAACCTCCTGACATAATCTGCCACTGACCTTGTCTGTCGCAGCTGGATGAACTCCACCATTTTACTAGTGCTGACCGTGTGGCTGAAGTACTTATTGTAGAACACTGTCTTAAACTCTTCCTAGGACATTGCTTTCACGTTTGTAGTAGCCTTCACCGCGTCCCACAAAAATATAGCATCTCTAGCAAAGTGGAATACAACACTTGAGATTCTCTCTTTCTCATCCACTTTGGCATAATCGAACATATCTTCTATTATCCTGATCCATTCCTCTGCGTACAAGGGATCTGACATCAAATGTCGGGGGTCACAGCCGGTGGAACTTATTCCTGCTTCGATCAACTGAGGTGCTTTAACGGGAACTTCCATGATTCTCTCTGCTCATAAATCTCTCTAGCTGTTGGGACTGACAGTTCATTAACTCAGGCAACTGTTTGATGGCATTATCTCTCGAGTCTACTACCATCCGTGGTTCTCTAGCCATAATGCTAATCGTGGACAATTCATAAACACAATAAATCTAAAGAAAATAGAATTTGAAAAACATACTTACAGTTGGTGAAGTACTTCCATGTGGTAATCGGCATTGTTAGGTAATCTACCGAACAATTTTGGCTCAGTGGCTCTAATACCATCACTTGCCACGACCTGAGAACATCTCCGGATTTTTGGAGCATGTACACTCGGCATTGAATGGATTTCTCCTTTAAAACATGCAAAACATTTGAAAATTTCTTTAAAAATGTGCACCGGAATCGTTCGTATTTCATCGGAAAACCATTCGTTTAACATCACTATTTAAAACCCAAAACGTAAAGAGGTAATAGTTTTTTTAACTAAAACTGTTCTGGCCAATCAGTCAGCTCAAAGAGACAACCGATCAGCATCGGTTTTGCCAACCAACCCTAGGTTAGCCATTGAGAACCGATCAAAACATCCTTTTCAAAACCAAAACTTCCATATAAAAAAAAAAAATCAAATTCAAAACAACTCTACTCAAACCAAATCTTCAAACATAAAACTTTCCTCTAAAACCAACATTTCAAAAGCCAATCCTCCAAAAAATTAAACTTTAATCAAAATATCATATTCTCAACATAATCGTTTCAAGACTATCATTTTATACCAAAACGTCATTATTCGACAAACCCACTACTCAAAATACGTGTATCAAAAACCAAAAATTATACATACACATCCACTGATTAAAATTGCCCTAACAAATTGCCGAGTTGGCACCGTGGATGCACCCCTGCAACTGCACCTCCTAGTCCTGTACGGGTTCTAAAATCTCACCGGTTTGCACTTCGTCACCTACATCACAAAACTCAACTATAAACGTAAGGCTTAGCAAGTAGTGCGTAATGAATGAAAATAGTTCATATACATCCTAATACATGCAGTCTCTACACAATCATTTCATATTCGTTTTCATATCCCCATACGTGGTGTAATACAAGTGCATGGCGTAATACTCGTGCATGGCATAATGCTAATACGTGGCATAATACAAGGGCATGTCGTAATACTAGTGTGTGGCGTAATACTCGTGCGTGGCATAATACTCATACAATTCGTGCCATTTTCCATTGTCCATTCATGAAAAACTTATGCACAATTCATTTTTGATAACTTTATAAAACATGATGTATGCATAAACGAAAACATACATAAAATACAACAAAATCCTTAATGTTCTGTGTTGTAGGCCTGGAGGTAACACGCATACAAATACTACTTACCTAGAAATCCTTAGCCAACTAAAATGAATCGCGTGCTAAACATTGAAAACTTGAGAACCTAAAACATAAACAACTTCCATCAACTTCAAGTTCCCCCATAACCAATTCGTATTAACTAAAGTAGTTTGGCTAAAATACAAATCAATTGAAGCCAATCCAAATCAACCAATAACTTGCATTCAATAACTTAACTCAATTTAAGCATTCAATTCAACTAATGCATTCATACATCTTGAATTTAGGCTAACAATTGGTATAACTTTAAAAATTCATAACTCTAATACTTGTCCAAATTCAATGATTCAAAAGTCTATGTAAACCTTAAAATGTCTAGTTTCTCATGGTAAAATTCCTTTAACAAATAAATACAATGGATCTACCTAAATTAGCCTAAACCAAAACTGCCATGTGCATAACGTTTTCATCAAACTTTCAACCAACTTCAAATCTTTCCATATAATTACCAACAAAATATTTCCATTCAATTAAACATCCAATTAGTCATGAAAAGGAAGAAGAAAATTCAACAATTTCAAACAACAATATAAGGTTTATCAAACCCTCAAAATAATTCCATCAGACTAATATACTTTTAACATCTAACTCTTATAGTTTTCAAATAATAACCAATATCATCCTTACCTTGATTTTTCCTTGGGATAAATGAGCTTTGGTTTGGGAGAAAAAAATTGCAACAAGGTGGAGAGGAGGAAGAGACTACGTGAGAAGAGATGAGAAAGTAGTTTTGTCTTTTATCTAAAAACAAACTGGCAACTTTAACTTTAAGGATAATCTTCAATTAAGGGCAAGGTGGCAAATTTTCAACCATGTACCAGAGCACCTAATTCACCTTGAATTTATAACACCTAAAACTCTCACCTTTAAATATAAAAAAATCTGATCCCTCTTGCACACATGAGGTTCAACACACAAAGCTTAGGAAAATATAGTTTGACCAATCAACTTTATTTTTGCTTTATTCCATTCACTTTTGTTTTCCTTGTTCTTTTTTTAAAAACTTAAAATCCCATTTTAAGTCCTACACATTTAATCCCCATTCCATTGATTTATCTTTTCTCATTTCCCAATTGGTAATCTCCTCCCAAATCTCTCGTAAATTTCATGCACAAAATAAAGCTCTCGGGAAAATTCGGGGTGTTACAACATATATAACTTAATAGTATATTGTTTTGACAAATAGCTCTTAAAGCTGCATCTCGTCTGAGACCGGGGCCTTTTATCATGACTTCTGCTCATTGCATACCTTGATCCACTACTATCTGAATAGCAGTTCCTGCTGCGGTTTAAGCCGCAAATGGCGTCCCCCTTCTTGTACCTTTGAATCCACAAGTACTTGCGGAGGACCAAGAAATTACTCGACCCCGTACATCAGTAACAGTCACAATTGTATTGTTGAAACTTGCTAGAAAATGAATAACTCCCTTTGGTATTTTATGCGTACTTTTACATAAACCAATACGTCCATTTCTATGTAAACCACTTCTTGGTATGGGTTTTGCCATATTTTATCATCTCATAAGTATAAATTAGAGATATATGGATATATCCATTTCGCGTTAAAAGAGATCTTTTTTCGTTTATTTTAGTTTTTTAGAAACAGTATCCTTGTCTTTGTTTATGTCTCGGGTTGGAACAAATTACTATAATTCGTTTCTGCCTATGGATCAGTCGACATTTTTCACAATTTTTACAAGTGTAGGCTCTTATTTTCATATTTGTCCGTCATTCCTTACTTTAATTGTGAATCTTCCTTTTTGAAGAAAATAATTTCTTGAAATTTTGAATTTAGAAGTGTATCCTTACAAAACAAAAACAAAAGAATATTGAAATTGAAAACCAATAAAATTATTTGCATCTTTGTTTTGTAGCTTATAAAACTATATGTTCTATGGTTGAATCATAAAAATTTACTTTCATTCCAACACTATTCTGTGCTAGTATATGTATAGTACTATGTTGAATCGGTCCTAAAAAAATCTATAATTCTATCTCCATTCGCTAAAAGACAACGAACCCGGAACATATCAGGGGTTCGGTGTTACACCGAGAATTTTTCGGGCGATTTAAAATTTCCCCTCAAACCTGAGAGAAACTTTGAGGAAAAATTTCTGAATCGGAAAACGAAAGGAGGATAAAATTTGACAAAAACTTAGAGGATTTAAAACATGAGGTCGTAATGGTAATTTGGAGAAATAAAAATAAAATAGGTGGCTTATCAAGTAAGTCAACCATTTGCTTCTGTTTCCTTCTCCTTCGACTAAAGAGACACCCCCCACCCCATCCTTTCCTATAGCAGAAACTTCCTATCCTGCGTTTTCCTCTCCCTTGATCGATCTCTCTTCCTCTCTCTCTCTCATTTTTTATTTCTTTCCCTGCCGAACCTAGATTTCCACTCGGTTCTTCCTTCTCCAGCGCAGAACATGCTTTCTCTCTGGTAAGTAGTTCCTCTCCTCTCCTCTATTGACTACCAGTTAGGGTTAGGAGATTTAGTTTTGATTTCTGTAAATGCACAACTAATTTATGGTGTTCAAAACGTTGAATTAATGGTGTCTGTGGCGTCGGTTAATGAATAGACCGGAATGATTGGAAGAGCTGATGAATTCAAGCTGTGCTTTTGGATTTTCAAATTTGAAACTCTCAAATTATGCTGGAATGTGTTAGATGGATTAGAATGTGGTTGAAAGGATGGAAATTGGTGGAGTTTGAGTGAAAAATCAAGAATGTAGGATTTTAGGCCTAAAACAGATTCAATTTTTGGATTTCTCCCCTAGCTGTAGTTATCCATTTTAGAAACCCTTTTAGTATGTTAAAATAAGTTCATTGATGAGCGTTTAGCCACTGAAAATAAGTGATTCCGATAATCGTAGGAAACGTTATGCGCATTTGAAGTTAAGTTGAAATTGGCCAAATCGTGTTAGTTAGCGAGTTAGTTAGTTTTCGACAAGTTTAGCTAGTAACCATAGTTTAGTACATAGAATGATTGTGGAATAAGTTGTTGATGTGAATTGGTTATGTGATAGGTTGGGCCCGAGTGTTGGATAGAGGTCCATCCCCACAAAATCTAAGGACGCCAGGTAAGTAGTGTTTGCATGTGTGTTCCCCTTATAGACCTACACCACACGACGGTAGAGATGATTTGCATGTGTTGCACATTTTGTTTCAATCATGCATCATGTTTTGAAAAGTGTAACGAAAATGAATTTGAACATGGTTTTAAGCATGAGTGAGTAGTGCGACATGTGAACGGTGAGGATAATGGTTACGCGGCCTCAGAAGGAAAGTGATTCATCATTCGACACAGATAGAGAATCAACTTAAAAAACTTGATCCGCTTCCCAACTCAGTATGATGATCGTTGACATGAGATTCGTGTGCAGCTTTTGGGCCCCATCGTTGGTTGAGCTGGGACGGTGGTCTCGTGTCAGGGGTGGTGTGGCATAATGGCCAACTACCTAGGGCGATTGCATAGCGTGGCCTCGAAGGAAGTGATTCGCCTTTCGACCCAGACAAAGATTCGACTTGGGAAAGCTGATCCGCTTTCCAACTCAGTGTGAGGATCGTAAAGAACGGTGACAGGAAATAGCAACATGAGGGAGAATGTAGAGATTGTATGTGATAGGATTGCATTGACAGCTTTTACATTTCATATCGCACTACTTACTAAACATTAAACTTACTTTATGTTATGTGGTGTAGGTGTAGACGAGCAGGAAGGTGAGTACCAGGAGCCTAGCCGCGAGCAGTTGGCAGCACACGGCCCGGGGCATTGATTTGGTGGATTGTGTTAGGGTGACCTGACCCGTGGGCGATGATATGGTATGGTAGGGATTCTAAGTGACTGTTTTGAGTGGCATTTTTATTTTGGGTGACCTCTCTTGATGGATTGCATGTATAGGTTTTGTTATATAGTGAATTTCATTGTTAACCGTTTGATAAAAAGATTTGTTTTGAAAACTCGAATCTTGGTTTAATGGTTTTGTTGGGAATGTGGTTTGGTGGATTGAAAGAGTGTTTCAAAAATGTAAATGCAGGATTTTGTCGAGAGGTGTTATACTGTGTTGTTTTTGGGTTTGATTTTCAGTTTTGAGTAGACAATTTTTAGGTGTTACTCTGCTGAAAATTCAACAAAAACGACACGGCGTCCATCGTCGAGGGGCGTGGGGGCGTTGCATCACCCCCCCTCCCTGGCTGGCTGGTGCGTAATGCCCGAGAGGGGCGTTGCATTGCCCCCTCTTACTGAGCGGGCGGTGCACAATCCCCCAACGGGGGCGTTACATCGCCCCAGGAGGGCGTTGTATCACCCCACCCATTGGTTGGGGGTGATACGTTGTTGGGTGACGCGCGCGCGGGGTCTGCGATATTGGGTGTAGCGCGTGTGCGGGGAGCATGTCGCCGCGTAGCACGCGCGGGGCGCGTGGTGTTGAGGGTGACGCATGTACGGGGTGCGCGGCATTGAGGGTGGCGCGCGCGGCACCGGTGGCCGGCGCAGGCGCTTGGTGCTGGCGCCTGCGCCATCGCCATCGCCAACGATAGGGCGGTCCGGCCGACCACTAGCGGTGATACTTTCCTTTTTAAAAAAAATAATTAAAAAAAATTTAGTGCTCACTTTCACGCAAAGTTTTCGTACGTCGATTTTATCGTCTCGGTTTTAGTGTTGTCAAATCCGTCTTCTGTTGCGTATTTTCAAATTAAGTTTTGGGGTAAAATGGGTAAAGGAGCAGGTTAGCCTTGTCGGCGGCCCAAGAACCCAGAGGCAGCTCTCGAGGTTGCGACATTCGGTAATTAAACCTTCATGACTTTACTTTTGTTCTTTCATTTTTTCTGAAAACCCTTGAAGTATCAACTAATGAAGCAAGACTTATATAATATTAGAAATCCTCTTTTTTTTTTTTTTTTTTTTTTTTTACAAAAAAGAGATAGGGAAGTTTTGTATATAATTTGCATATTATAAAGATTACCATATATAACACAAAATTTCTCTGCCATTTTTTCTAGTCAAGCCTCTCGGTCTGTCATTATACATACCCCTAGAAGTGAAAAGAATTACAACCCCCATCCCTCCTAAAATTCTAGGAATTTTTGATAGTTAGAATGATTCGTAAACCAGGTCTACTGATATGTTTTAAATTTAAATAGTCTTTTCCTATTCCTTTTATGTCGCTGGGTTAAAACCAAAAAAAATTGGTTGTTTTTAAAATGTTTCCTTACGTTTTCAATAAAACCTTCTCATAAAAGTATTTTCACAATGTTTTCAGTGATGTTAGTAGATGGTATTCTAACTATTTTTTTTCTAGTCATGTCAGCATTGCATATAGAGGTTAGTAGGTTGGCAATAGTATACTTACTCATGATAAACCCAAATGAGTGTTCTTTCGAATTTTAATGTAATTAACATGCACTTTATTTATTCATTATTTTTGAATTTTGAAAAGTATATACATGAGATACAATCTATTAATTAATTTCATTCAAATATTCAAACTATATCTCGGTCTCATCTTATAACACTTCAGGTGCTAATGGAATAATTTTAGTGAAGTTTAACTGTCTCAATTCGCGGGGGATCGCACCAAAAATTCAGGTTCTTTTTGGATTTCCCTCGTGATCATCAATAACAACCGCAACATTGTCATCATAGCATATTATCATACCGTTTTCATGTTTGAGTTCTTTACATGTACGTATAATTACAGCTCTAATCACTTCTGATCTTTCTAGAGGTGTATTTGGGACTGCTTCTTTGATTACAACAATAATAACGTCACCAATATTAGCATATCATCGATTACTAGCTTCTATGATTCGAATACACATCAATTTTTGAGCCCTGCTGTTATCCGCTACATTCAAATGGCTTTGAGGTTGAATCATATTATTTTTGTGAATATGTTCTTTCAATTCAAAGGGCCAAAAAAAAAAAACAAAAAGAAATATTGTTTGTTCAAACCAAACAAAAAATAAATTTGAAATCACAATTTTTTTTTGCATACCAAAGACCCCTTTCCTTTGATTCTACATTCCTATCCTGAAATAATGAATTGGGTTCGTATTTTTGACGCCATTGTTGAAATAGCTTTTCTGGCTATATTTTCTGCTACTCCGCCCATTTCATAAAGTATTCTACCTGGTTTAACGATTGTTACCCAATATTCAGGAGATCCTTTCCCCAAACCCATACGTTTCCGTGGGTCTTATTGTAACTGGTTTGTCTGGAAATATACATACCCATATTTTGCCCTTATGGGTTATATCCAAAGACATGGAGAGGGATGTTTTTTATGCCAGCAACAGAAGCCCAAGCTCATGGAATTGTTGATCTTGTAGCCGTTAAATAAACTATAGAAAGAAGGTGTTTTTGGCAAATCCATAATTTGAGATTTTATCTTTTTACTGGGTTTAATAGAATCTTTTCTATTAATTAATCTAGTATCATTAATACTATTAATTATTAATATAGAATCTAGAACTAATTCATAATCATCCGGTTAGGATCGTTCTAAACCAATTCATTATGTATATGATTCAACATGCCAACTATTAAACAATCTATTAGAAACACAAGACAGCCAATCAAAAACGTCACCAAATCGCCCACCCTTCGGGGATATCCTCAGCGTCGAGGAACATGAACTAGGGTGTATGTGCGACTTGTTCAGATCATAGACTAGCACAAAAGAAAAGAAAGTATTTTTCCAGTATCAGTGATCAATACCAGTGAATGAATAGGATAGAATGGAAGAGCTACATTTACTATCTAAAAAAAAAAGGATTTCTCGTACCCTTTATCGTGTATCAAATTTATGGTTTATATTGGTGCAAATCAAATCAACCCCGTTTTCAATTTAAGATGAAGGACTAGGACCACTTTTTATAGGTCAGTGAAATCTTTATGCTCAAAACCCAGATTCAACTAATCATTTATTTGGTACTTCCCAAGTAGTAGGAACTGCAACTCTAAACCTTCTCGGGAGATTTCATCCGCAAACGCAAAGTTTATGGCTGACTGATATTGCTCATCATCATTTAACTATTGCATTTCTTTTTCTCGTTGCTGGTCATATGTATAGAACTAACTTCGGAATTAGACACAGTATAAAAGATCTTTTAGAGGCACATATTCCGCTGGATGGACGATTTGGGAGTGGACATAAAGGTCTTTATGACATAATCAATAATTCACTTCATTTTCAATTAGGCCTTGCTGTAGCCTCTGTAAGGGTTTTCACTTCCTTGGTAACTCAACACATGTACTCTTTACCTGCTTATGCATTCATAGCACAAGACTTTACTACTCAAGCTGCATTATATACTCATTATCAATACATAGCAGGATTTATTATAACAGGAGCTTTTACTCATGAAGCTATATTTTTTATCAGAGATTACAATCCAAAACAGAATGACAATAATGTATTGGCAAGAATGTTAAACCATAAAGAAGCTATCATATCCCATTTAAGTTGGGCCAGCCTTTTTATGAGATTCCATACTTTGGGGCTTTATGTTCATAATGATGTCATGCTTGCTTTTGGTGCTCCAGATAAACAAATCTTAATTGAACCTATATTTGCCCGATGGATTCAATCTACACATGGTAAAACTTTATATGGGTTTGATGTGCTTTTATCTTCAACAAATGGACCAGCCTTTAATGTAGGTTGAAGCATATGGTTGCCTGGTTGGTTAAATGTTATTAATGAGAATACTAATTCATTATTCTTAACAATAGGGCCTAGAAACTTCTTGGTTAATCATGCTATTGCTTTAGGTTTACATACAACTATATTGATCTTAGTAAAAGGCGCTTTAGATGCACGTGGTTCCAAATTAATGTCGGATAAAAAGGATTTTGGTTATAGTTTTCCTTGCGACGGTTCGGGATGAGGTGGTACTATGATATTTCGGCTTGGAACGCATTTTATTTGGCAGTTTTCTGGATGTTAAATACGATTGCATTGGAAACACATCACATTATGGCACAGTAATGTTTCACAGTTTAATGAATCTTGCACTTATTTGATGGGATGGTTAAGAGATTATCTATGGTTAAACTCTTAACAACTTAAAAATGGATATAATCTTTTTGGTATGAATAGTTTATCAGTATGGGCGTGGATGTTCTTATTTGGACATCTTGTTTGGGCTACAGGATTTATGTTCTTAATTTCCTGGCATGGATATTTGCAGGAATTTATTGAAACTTTGGCATGGGCTCATGAGCCCACACCTTTGGCTAATTTGATTCGATGGAGAGATAAACTAGTCGCTCTTTCTATTGTGCAAGCAAGATTGGTTGGATTAGCCCATTTTTCAGTAGGTTATATATTTACTTATGCGGCTTTCTTGATTGCTTCTACATCAGGCGAATTTGGTTAATTTTTTATGCTTTGTGTCCACGAGAATATCATTAATGGAGAAGGGGTCTGCCTTCTTATACTTCTACATCTAGGATCCGACTTGTATCATTGATACTAATAGGAATTGAACCATTATGGCGAGGAAAAGTTTGATTCAGAGGGAGAAAAAAAGGAAATAATTGAAACAAAAATATCATTTGATTCATAGATCCTCAAAAAAAGAAATAAGAAAAGTTCCATCATTGAGTGAGAAATGGAAAATTCATAGAAAGTTTCAATCCCCACCTCGTAATAGTGCCCCTACACGTCTTCATCAACGTTGTTTTTTAACTGGAAGATCGAGAGCTAACTATCAGGACTTTGGTCTGTCTAGACACATACTTCGTGAAATGGTTCGTGCATGTTTATTGCCTGGTGCAACAAGATCAAGTTGGTAAGGGATAAATTGAATATCCCCTCATTTTGTTGTTTTTCTATTCATTTCTATGATCATAGATGATAGAGGGATGAACCTCTTTACTAATTTGTATGGTAAAGCGGCGTATTCAATCTTTGTTTGTCCAGTAGTTCACAGTTATTCTCTTTATCGCGAGAAGGCTCATAACCTTGAAGTCACGGCTAGCCAAAAGCATCACTAGCTTACGCTGTGACCCGAGTAGCATGGGGCACGTGGAATCTCGTGTGAATCAGCAAGGATCATTTTGCAAGGCTAAATACTCCTGGGTGACCAATAGTGAAGTAGTAGCGTGAGGGAAGAGTGAAAAGAATCCCCGTCGGGGAGTGAAATATAACATGAAACCATAAGCTTACAAGCAGTGGGAGGAGACCAGAACTCTGACCGCGGGCCTATTGAAGAATGAGCCGGCGACTCATAGGCAGTGGCTTGATTAAGGGAACCCACCAAAGTCGTAGCGAAAGCGAGTCTTCATTGGCCAATTGTCACTGCTCATGGACTCGAACCTGGGTGATCTATCCATGATCAGGATGAAGCTTGGGTGAAAGTAAGTGGAGGTCCGAATCGAGTGATGTTGAAGAATCAACGAATGAGTTGTGGTTAGGGATGAAATGGCACTCGAACCCAGAGCTAGCTAGTTCTCTTCGAAATGCATTGAGGCGCAATAGTTGAGTAGACATCTAGGGGTAAAGCATTGGTGCGAGACGCAAGAGCGGTACCAAATTGAGGCAAACTTTGAATACTATATATGACCTCAAAATTACAATGAGGGATAAGCTTCATTGTCGAGAGGGAAACTGCCCGGATCCCCAGCTAAGGAGGTAGAGGTGCTGGAATCAGCCACCCTTGAAAGAGTGCATAATAGCTCACTAATCAAGCGCTCTTGCACCGAAGATGAATGGGGCCAAGTGATCTGCCGAAGCAGTGGGATGTAAAAATGCATCGGTACGAGAGTGTTCTGCCTTAGAGAGAAGCACCCTCGTGAGCAGTGGTGAACGAAGCGGAAGCGAGAATGTCGGCTTGAGTAACGCAAACATTGGT
>JAJTVC010000968.1:0-11874 GCA_022433055.1 Begonia peltatifolia | reverse complement strand
AATTCATTCTTTAGTTCCAGTGTAAGGATGATAGGATGCCTTAAGGTCATTGGAAGGTTATTTCCTTCATTTGCAAATGAGGCAGGAATGTAAAGGCCTTTTTATTTTTGAAGCATGTTGGTCTTTGTTGGTTTGGATTAAGTATGGGCCAAGGTAATTCATATTCATTCGGTATGCCTCTAGTGGGGTTTGGAAGATAGGAATATACATATACATTGCATGATAAGTTCTTTCTTTGGCATAGGTTAATCATAAATAGTCTTTCAAACAAATTTCTTTCTTAGGACTAACATAAAAGGGGTCATGCAACAATACATCTAAAAGTTCTTAAGTGTTGAAATTCCTTGGGTTTGGACTCTATATCTAGGGGTTTAAAAGTTTCTATAGTGTCCACATTTTGTTCACGTTCATCCTCTAAGAAAGATTCCTCAAAAAGTTTAAGAATTCCAAATTCTTCATTAGAAGTGATGGATGTGGATTCTATTTCTAAGTTTCTAGAAACTTTTATGGCTTCTACCATAAGCTCATTTCTATCCCCTAGAAGGAATTCTTAAAATAGATTCATGATTCCATAATCCTTATTGATATCTAAATCTTGGAGGTCCTTGAGTTTGATTTCTACTTTAGGGGATTCAAGGGTACTAATGACCTCTACCATGTGATCACTTTCAATCTCAAGTAGGGAATCCTTAAATAGCTCTCTAATTCCAAGATCCTCAATGCTATTGGTTTGGGAGAGGGGTTTTTCAGGGTTTTCTTCAAAATTCTCCATTGGTTCATCCTCCTCTTGTTCAAAATAGTCATCATTCAATTCAAGCAATGGTTCATCTAAGGGATAGAATCTCTTCTTCTAACTCTTCATCCTCCTCTCATCTTCACTTAGGGTTTCTACCAATTCATTCTCTTCCTCACTTAAAGATTCTTCCATGTCTACTTAGATCCTAAGAGTTTCAAATTTAGTAAGGTATACCTCAACGGACCGACTTCCTTCTCATAGGTTTTTGATTTGAAGGAATGGATCTTGTCGGTAATGGATAGGTATGAATCTCTTAGTTATTAGTGACTTCATTACCCTCCACGTGATAATGGAATCATCTCTTATCCGTTGTCTTTGGAGCTTAATATTTGACCACCAGAGGGCCATATATCTTGTAAGCTCTACAGATATTAACTGGATCTTTACTTTATTAGAGTACTCATAATAGTCGAAGAACTGTTCTACCTTGTCAATCCATTCTAGAAAGGTATATTCATTACATGTTCCATCAAAAGGTGGTACATGTAGCTTAATATTCCTAAAGTTCTCATAGTCCTTTCGTCGACTTAGGCGAAAATTCTCTTCTTCCTCTAAAGTCCATTCTTCCTCTTCATTAAAAAAAGGATTCATTCTCCTAGGGTACTCAGGTCTTTCTTCGTCCGAAGTAGAATCTAGTTTTTGAAACCGTCTCATGGGATTTTTGGGTCTAACTTATTGTGTGTGCTCTCGGGGCATTTCATTTGAGCTTCTCTTACTCATAACTTGTAATACCAAGATTTTTGTCCCTAAAATATTATGTACAAATACTTAATCATTTTAAAGTATATTTTGGATGAGAGTTTGAAAGAACGGGTAAATGACTGAAATAACAAAAAGGGATTCAAATGATAAGAAGAGAAAGTGATATGGGTGAAATTTGAATTAAACAGAGAGGAGGGGTTTAATTGAAATTAAAGAATAATTTAACCTAAACTCTCTCTCTCTTCTTCATCTTCTCCACGTTTGCAATAGCGTTTTCTCCTCCATTGAAACTCTTCTCCATGCCAATCTCCTTTTGTGAAGATTTAAGGTAAAAAAATTTGAGTAGTTTCATTTATACTTGTTAAAAGACAAGTTTTTGGGAGTTTGAAGTGGATTTTTCTCATAGGTCTTAAGCCTACGAAACTTTAATTCTCTTGCTAGTCTTCTTCTCTTAATTGATGATTTAGCATGCTATAAGACAATCGAATGGAGTAGAGTTGATAGAAAATGGAGAATTGTGCATATTAGAGCAAAGGTTTGGAGACTTTGCTTGAGTTTGTAAAGATCCAAAAATTCAGAGTTAGGTTGTTTGGTTTCTTCATTCCTTTGATGTTTTAACTTAATTTAAGAATATGTAATGGTCTTGGAAGAATTATAATAGAAAACTATGCATAGTGGAAGTGAAAATTGGAAGTGGGTTGTGAAGAGTTGACAAAAGCAAGGGGCTTTGGGTTTTACAATTTTTGGCCAAGCTATTGGTTTTGGTTTATAAATGAATTATACCATGAGAAACTAGACATCCTAGTGGTTAAATAGGATTTTTAATCAACGGATTCCGATATGTCCGCGATTCATGGTAAAATTTTGAAGTCGTTGAAGTTTAATGAAATCTGGAATTTTAAGGAAAAAAAAGAGCATGTTCCTGATTTGCAGAATTCGACCATGTTATATAATTTTGATTGATAAATTGACCTTAGATTTTTGATGTAGATGCTTTTAGGAGCCCATGGCATTTTAAATCATTGAATTCGGACCTATATTCAATTTGTTACAACATTCCAAAGTTGGTTTGAGTTCTTGAGTTTTTTATGTTTAAGATATTGTAAATTGATGATTGAATGCATTGATTTAAACTTTTGATTGAGTTAGAATTGTCGAAATTAAGGAATTTCTCATTTTGTTTGTGATGTACTAATGGATTCGATGCAAATGTATTAGGTTTTGAGACTTTAAGGAAACGCTAAGGTTTTGCTAAATTACTAAGGACGCTAGGTAAGGATGCATGTTGCCTTCGGGCCTACATCACGGAATAGTAGGGTATATTGCATGTTTATTGTATGTTGTATATGTCATACATCTTGTTTTGAAAAGAATACGAAAATGAATTTACATGTGTTTTACGAAACAGTACGCTATGATACGAAATGAGAATGAAACTAACAGTTATGATTCTTTGAGAGAAGTCATTCGCCCTTCAAATGAGCATGAGAATGTGAAGATTTGGGAACAATGATCCGCTTCCCATCAAGTATGAGGATCAGATCAGCTAACAGAAACTCATTGAGTAGATTCTTTGAATGAAGTAATTTGCCTCTCAAATGATCTTGAGAATTGATAATTTGGGAAAACTGATCTGTTTCTCATCTAGTATGAGGATCAGATCATGCAATGAAATGAGAACGAAATAAGAACAAAAACGAGAACGAAATGTGAATGTAGAAACTGCATAGTTAGGATTCATGTATTGTTTTCATTTCATTTCATACATTACTCTACTTACTTACCATTAAGCTAATAGATGAATTTTGTGATGTAGGTGATGAAGAGATATTTGGTGAGTTTACGGATCAAGCTTAGAGCCAGGAGGCAGTTGGAGGAGAACGCTCGTGCGACGATTAGTCCGTCAGTTAGGGCAATTTAACTATGGAGCGTATGTATAGTTTCTCTTGAGATGGGATAAATTTTGAGTCATTTTGATGTATAATTGGGTTTTAAACGCCAATTTTTAGTCGTCTTGATGTATAAACATATTTTGAAGTTATTTGTAGAAAATACAGGTTTTCAAGTTTCAATTATTTAAAAGTATGTTGTCCGTTTTTTTTAAAGTGGTAAATTTTCAGTTAAGGCTATTAGTATAAAGTGTCGACCTGTATGTATAAGTGTCGACCAAACTAGGTAAATGTCGACCGTGAGGGTCAACCTACGAAGATAGAACCAAACTAAGTGTCGACTTGTGTGTGTAGGTATCAACCAGTTAGTGTAAAAATAGTAAAAGTGTCGACCACAAGGTTCCACCGGTGCAAACAGAGAGGATTAGGATGTCGACCTGTTAGTGAAATGAACATAGAGGTGTCGACCGCAATGTTCGACCAGTGCAAACAGAGAGGATTAGGATGTCGACTTGTGCAAACAGAAGACAAACAGGGTGCCGACTTATGTATATAGGTGTTGACCCTTTGTGCAGAATGGGTCCAATGTCGACCGAAGATTACAGAGATCGACCGGGATCCCTTTATTGTTTTAAAACTTGAATTTTGCTTAGTTTTTCATATAATGAGTCTTCCACACAGGAGTTGTCTTCCGCTACAAAGGCTTAATAGTTTAAACGATGACATCTTAAGGTGATGAATAGATTTTTACGAATTTTATTCGATTTGATGAGTAAGAGTATGGTTAGCGACCCGGGTCTGGAGACGACTTCGGGGCGCTACAGAATTGGTATCAGAACGGACCGAAAACTAGTGAGTTTTCGGGTCGCTATAGAGTTGGTATCAGAGCGAACCGGAAACTAGTGGGTTTTCGGGTCGCTACAGTTTGCATGGAGGAGGTAAAATTGAAAAGGAAGACAACAATGAAGGGAAAACATTGTTCTTACAAGGTTGAGAAGTCTACAAAATTAAAGTTTGAAAATTCAAACTTTTTGGTTAAAAAGCAAAACCCTTACGTTGAAGAAAAAAAGGGGTTTTGTGTTAAGAGGGGCAAAGTAGGAAAGTAAAGGTGAAGCTTAAAATGAAGACAACTCAAATTTTAATCCTCTCTCACACGTTCATACACACACACACACACTCTTAAGTAGATTTTTTGATCTTATCCCTTAAAGATTTACAAAAAATAAGAAATAGTCTTCATTGAGGGAAAAAAAACCTCATTTGAAAAACATCAAACCCATGATAGCTTCTTCTCCGCATTTCTTCTCCCTTCCTAGCTAAAGATCATCTCCCACTAAAAGCTCTCTTTCTTGCAAGAAAATCAAAGGTAAAAAATTGATTTAGGTTTTATGGATGCAAGTTTGTTGAATAAGTACTTGATATTTGTGATTATTGTTGAGTTTAATGAATATTTGATGAACTCTAGATGGTTGTATGAAAATGGGTTTCCTCTTCCTTCATTCTTGATTTGTTTGATGTTTAAATTGGATTGGCGAGTTGTTTATGGTTTGAAATGATGAAAGAATACCAAATAGTGCATGAATATTAAAAAATGGTGAATTACAAGGCTAGCCTTTCGGAATTCTATAGTTTTTGGTTTAGTGAGTTGATTTTGTTTGATAAATTGAATCGTGCATGTTAAAGTAAACTCTTTAGGGAGTCTATAGTCTTTGGAATTGTAGAATTCGAATATGTATAGCAAAAGATACAAAATTTTGAAGTTTTGTTACTTTGATGGAATTTCTTAAAATTGTATATGTAATGCTCAACGCTTAAGGTTATTTTGAATTGAATGTTTAAATGAGTTATTTGGATATGTTCTTTCAATTTAGAGAAGTTTTGGAATTCAATTGTTTAGCCAAATAAGGTCCTTGGGGTGAGGCAGAAACTAGGAGACAAGACGGGTCCGCGCGAAGTCATCGTTCGTTGAAATGGCTTACTAGGAACTCATAATTCATGGTAACCATTGAATTTTCTTGCCAAGCAATTCCTTGATTTCCACCTTGAGGGTAAGGTGTCTTTTGACGTGGGAGATGTTGATAATACTCTGATTTAAAGAATGTATTTAAGGAGAGCAAAAGGACGGCAGCGAGCTGATGAGGGGCAATAAGAACAGCAAAATAACATTGTAATAACCCGGGAATTTCAAATTTTATTTTTAATTTCTGGAATTTTTAGTTTAATCTTGGTCGGAGTTTTGAGAAATATTTCAACGGGAAAGATTCAAATTATAAGACTCGAAGCCTACTTTTGCGATTTTTTTTTTAGAATCTCAAGTCGGGAGATCGAGAAATTAACGAAATTACGGAAGATTTAAGTACGTGAGGGCAGTTTTGTAATTTGGTATATAAAAAAAAAAAAAAAAAATCTCTCACATAACAACCGAATGGCTTCGGGAAGAAGCCATTCGGCTGTTTTCACTTGCCACCGAGGGAAGCAGGGGAGTGGCGCGAGGGAGAGAGGGCGATCGGGAGTGGAGGTGCGATCTTCGATCGGTGGACGTCGAACTCGAGGGTGTGAGCGAAACCGCGGCCGAGTGGTTCTTCTCCGGCGATTCAGAGTCGTTTGGTTGCTGTAGCTCGAATTTCCGAAGGTAGCGAGGCCGAGCGTGTTCTGCCGACGACCGCGAAGGGCGGGTTGCTGACCAGCTCTGCCATCGACGATTTGGGCGCCTTACTGGAATATTGCTTTTTCCGTTGCGCGCAGAACTCCATTTGCTCGGTAAGCCTCTCTTCCTCCCTCTGTCTGTTCTGTCCGGTTTGGCCGAGTGTAAGGCTCGGCCCCTTCCCCCTCCATCTTCAGTAATTTTGGCTGAAGTATTGACGGGGAAATGCCGGGAAATTGGAGGGGGGGAACCGAAGGCGAGCCCTGTCGGTTTCCCTGTTGTTAGCCGAGCTTGGTGCTCGGCCTCCTTTCAATTCCAGCAAGCTTGGCCGGAATGTATAAGTGGGATATGACCAATTCTGTATAGGAGTTGTGAAATTCGAATTTGGATCAAGAATCGGACGTTTTTTTTTTTTGTTTTTTTGTTTGGAGGCAGTTCTGTTTTTGGCCGTTTCGGCCTACGTTTGGCTGATCATTTTAAATTCTGTTTTTGTGGGATAAATTAGGTGGTTAGGGGAACCTATGGCCGCTGGAATCGTTCGATTCCGATATCCGACGCAAAAGTTATGCGCGTCGGAAATTTATGCGAGATTTTGGTTTAAGTCAAATTAGTGACCGTCTTTCGTGGAAAATTCGACGTGTGAGAGTAGCATAGCCATTTTGATGCATATAACTAGTTGGGAGTGAGTTTTGGTTGAAGGGAAGTGAAAATGTGAAATTTTAATAAAATGGCAGATTCAGTTATTGGCATTTTTCGCCTATCTGCGGCCTACCGATTTAAAATTCATTTTAGGATGTTAAACTAGGTTCCTAAGGGAACGTTTAGCCACTTGAATCGTTTGATTCCATTGACGGACGCAAAAGTTATGCGCATCCGAACGTTGAGCTGGTATTCGGCCAAACCAAACCAATGGACCGTTTTAGTTGGAATTTAATGAGTGTAGTTAGATAAGGTTATTTTTAGCTAATTGGTAAATGTTGGGAGAAATACTGATGAGAAATTGGTTGTGTTTTAGGTTGAGGCTTTCTGTTGATGAAACTGTGTATCGAGCGAGCTTAGGACGCCAGGTAAATAGTGCATGCATGTGTTTTGCCCAAGTGGGCCTACACTGTAGAACTTTAGTGTTTATGTGATTGATTTCGGTGTGTGCGCGTATTGTGTGACATGCATCATATTTTTTTAAAACGGGAACGAAAATGAATTTTAGCATGCTTTGATTTATGAGGTGAGACATGTGGCGGTGGTACCGCGGATCCCGCTAGTGTGTGGGCCAGTGCTTCACCAGTCGCGGATCCTACTCGAGGGGTGGGCCGGCTGGGCCGTTATGCGGCGTGAATGTGTTGACGGTGAGGATATGGGCAGTGGTACCGCGGATCCTACTAGTGTGTGGGCCGGTGCAACACCAGTCGCGGATCCTACTCGAGGGGTGGGCCGGCTGGGCTGTTGCGAAACGTGTGCGTGTGGCAACTGTGGCCCCGTGCTGGGGAGGCTGGGACGGGGGCGACGTGTCAGGGTGTAGAGTGACGCGAGGTACACCCTTACCCTGATGTGGTTGCCGTGTGGTGATGCGTGGGTGTAGCTTGTGGGCCTCGTTGCTGGGGAGTCCGGGACGGTGGCGACGTGTCAGGGTGTAGGGTGGCGTGAGGTTCCTCCTTACCCTGGTGCGGCTGCACTACGCGTCACAGATGTGACAACATGAGTGTGAGTGTAGAGACTGCATGTGATAGGATTGCATTGTCGGCTTTTACTTTCACATCGCATAACTTACTGAGCGTTAGGCTTATGTTGTGTGTTCTGTGGTGTAGGTGCTGACGATACCGCTGGTGAGCCTCGAGTGCTTAGTCCTGAGGCGTAGGATGGTTGGTGGCGTGCGACTGCGGCACCGGATGGCGGACTTTTGTTAGGGCGACCCGACCCGTGGATATGGTAGGTTGTGGCTTGGTCGGTTTGTGGGTTTTCTTTCTTTTGCGGTGATTATGTACGGAGGATGGGATTGATTGTTGTATAAGCGTCAGTGTATAGGTGTATATGGAGTGCGTGTGATTTTGGTGACGTACGCGGATATTTTCCATGTTAGAGTATGTTATTTCTCTATACTGGAGACTTTCTTCATTTGTATTTGATGGATTTTCGTCGTCTTATTACTCTGATTTGGGTTGGGATGATTTCTCTGGATGATGGATAGGTAAATATTGTTGGATTCTGGTGAATTGTGTGCAGGGTTAAATTTTGGGGTAGCCAGTTTTTAGGCGATAATCTGCCAAAATTTCGGGAGAGGGGTTGAGATTCGAGAGGATACCAAATAGGTCAAGGTGTGTGTATGATGAATGATAGAGAAGTTTAGATGAGTGTGGATGTGCGGCGTGATCGCAGGTGCGCGGGGCATGCGGCCCTGTTGGGTACCCACAGGTCGTGCGACACCGGGTGAGGGTGTGCGCGCGGACATGCTGTACAGCGGCAGGGTGCGTGTGGCACGCGGCGCTGTGAGCGTGCGCGAAACACAGCAACATTGAGTGGTATGTGCGGCACCGTGAGAGTGTGCGTGAGGTGTTGAAGGGGAGACGCGAGTTGTTTTCGAATAAAAAAAAAAAAGGGTATTAAATTGAGTGAATTAGGTTAAGTGTTCGTGTGTGTGTGTAGTGGGTAGATGCACTGTAGCGCACCGAGAACGCGTGGTTTCTCGGGGTATTACAAACATGGCACGAGAGATGTGCGTGGAATGAAAAAGGTTGTTGACATATCGTGGGGGGCATAAAACAAGAGGGGATAGAAATAGATTGAGAAGAATGAGGAGGATGATGTGAACCTCTGATTTTGGAGAATTTGGAACCCAACAACAATGCAAAATTGACAATAGAATCATAGTGTGATTCATGAAAATTAAAGAAACGTAGTTATCAAAATAAGAACTCATCGAAGTATCAAAATAAGATCTTGACCTAAGACACACTTGTTGGTTGAACCAAAGATATTAGAGACGATCTATCAAGTCAATACTTGATGAAGATCAAGTTCTTCACAAAGAACGAAATAGAAGATTTTCTAAAAAAACTCAAATATTTCTTATTAATTGGTCACTAATGCCGTAAAGGTTAAGCCTTTGAATAGGCTTCAAACAATAATTACTTATTCTTAAACAAGTATTATTCTAAGGATTTGAAAAAAGTAAGACAGATAAAAATTGAACTAAAATAAAAAAAAAATTCGTTGCACCTTTAATATCATAGTTCATCTCTTATTTAAACTTGATTTGAATGTGATTTGCATGGATTTGCATGTGCATGGTGCATGCTTTATTTTTTAATTCTTGCCTGTGCATGTGCACCCCACCCTTTCTCTACATGATATTTAATAAACCTTCGGCATATCTTCCCTTCCATGACATTCTTTTCAATTGTAATGCCTCGTAGCTTATCGTTTCTATTATCTCGTTAAAAGTATTGTACTTCAAATTAAAACATTCTTTTGAAAAGTAAACAGCGAAAGACTTCAAATTTATTTAAATTTAAATAAATATAAATTAAAGCAAACATGCATTCTAACTATTCGTTCAAAAAATACTTTTAATAAAAGTCATTCATAATTAAAGACATTGAAATAGTGAATAAATCTCAAGTCCATTGAAAATAAAACTTTATTCTTTCTTGATAACTCTCAAAACGTTCTTGCATTAACAACTCAGTAGTCTTGCCATGAGATTGCCTCTTCAACTTCATCTTTCATTCATTTTCTTCATTATTCATTTCGTCACCTACATCGCAAAGTTAAACTATGAGTCTAACATTCAGTAAGAGATGTGTAACTAATATGAACATAACATGACGTTTATTTTCATAAAAACATATGTTTTTTTGTTTCGGTCTTTCTTATTTCTTTACTTTTGATAGACAGTCCAATCGTTGGGGTAATACAATCCAAGGGAATGAGTCATCACCATTTTTTCCACTTCATACGAGACAACAAACTCATCCCCGTGCATAATGACCGTTACGTTTGTTCAGTCCATCTTTCTATCTTTCATTATTTCCTTCTTTCTTATATTTTGTTCGATCATTTGATCGCTTGATCGTTGGGGCAACCATATGAGGGCCTAGGCACCATTTTCCCTCACTCAAAGCACCCACAACGACCCATTGCATGTTATAGTTTTACATGAAATCTTATGCAAGGAAAACCTTTTCGACATTCTTTTATAAACTTGATACATGAGATATGTATTACATACAGATACAAAATATCAGTCTATAGTCCAACATCATGTCATTATCATATTCTCAAGTCATTATTTTAGGCATATAATGAAATAGATTCTTGAATCAATATCATCAATAATATAATAACATATTACAATCAAATCTCTAAGGTAACACTTCCTCAATCACATCATCATGATTAAAATGATAAACATAACAAGTTATCCTAATACTTTGTGATGTAGGCCAAAAGACCAAGCACATGCAAACAACTCTTACATAGATTCCTTAACACGATAAAGGTTGCTTTACGACAATTATCCTTCTCTTCAGATGAATTTTTGCATAAAGATTCTTGTGTATTAGCATTCTCGATAGATAGAAATCGCGAATCAAAATCGTAATCGATCATTTCTTACTCCTATAACCATTCGCAGATCGTTGCCTAATAAATTTTAACTAGAAATATGCTTACCTTGATAGAGCTTGAAAGAGGTTGGGAGGCAGCTCACAACTCTAGATCAAAATAATACGATTTTAGGGTTAGATATTTGTATAAATATGTTATTTCTCACATCACTGGTTGACACTTCATTAAGTTTGGTTGACCACTAGTTAATACAGAATTCGCGAACGTCGTTCAAGGCATAATTACAAAAATATTAGTAAACAAAGTTAAAACATTTAACAGATTTAATGAATTAAAATAATCAATAATATTGGTGAATAATATCTAATAGAATTATTATCTTTTAAATCGTAATAATCTGATTTTAAATTTTCAAAACATGTATCAAACTTTTTGTCTTAAACTAAGTTTTGTGCAAAGTAAACAATGACAAATTTTCAAATAAAAGATTTCGATATATTATTTATCAACCTTATACAAATAATCGATGCAATATGTAAATCAAATTATTTTACTAACCACTTAAACTTGTTTGATGCTTCTTGTCGACTTGAAATTGAGCCCTTGATACAGGATTCTTTTGCTTCTCAATCTTCTTCAACGTAGGAATTTCTCTTTAAAACTATTCGGGAGTTAAATGTTTATTTTTCTACAAAAGAAGAGACACAACACTTAGAAGAGAAATTGTTACGTTGTTAGATAAAAAAAATAAATATCTTTATTTAGAAATAAAATCACCAAACTTTCCATCTCACTTTTCCTTATCGTTCCACTCTTTTTTTCTCCTTTCTTTCTATTCTTTTCAACCTCTTTTTCAACTAATTTATTTTCTCTTTTCTCTTTCTCTTTTTGGCCTCTTTTTTTGACTAATTTCTTTTTATCACATTTTTTGCCTCTTTTTCGACTAATTTTCTTTCCCTTTTTTTGGCTTTATGTCTTTGGAACTCTTTCACTATTCTTTCTTGATCTTCACTTGCCTCCCATGGCTTTAATGGTGTGAGACCAACTACTCTTTTGTTTTGGAACAATGAGTATTTATTATTGTATCCATTGTGCTTTTGTCCAATTTTTAAGGTCTTCCTAAAAGTATGTATATAGCTTGCATCGACACTACATTACATAGAACTTTGTGTTTGTGTCTTTCGATTGATAATGTAATCTCCACTTGTTTGGTCACTTCGAATTTACCACATTCACTTAGTCATTGTAACTTGTAAGTTTAGTATGTTTATCGAAATTCA
>JAJTVC010000962.1:0-11245 GCA_022433055.1 Begonia peltatifolia | reverse complement strand
CCCTCTCCCGAAATTTTGGCAGAGTAACGCTTAAAAACTGGTTATCCCAAAAATTTAAAATCCTGCACATAGTTCACCAAAGACTAACAATATTTATCTATCCATCATCCAGAGAAATCACCATAATAAAATCAGAGTATGAAGACAACAAAAATCCATCAAATGCAAACGAAGAAAATTCACAGTATAGAGCAATTCCAAGCTCTTACGTGTAAAAAAATATATGCGTACGTTGCCAAAATCACTCGCACTCCATATACATCTATACACTGATGCATATACAACTCATCTCATCGACTGTACATAATTACCACAAAAGAAAAATATCCGCAAACAAACCAGACCACCACCTACCATCTCCACGGGTCGAGTCGCCCTAACAAAATCCGCCATCCGGTGCCTGGGTCACACGCCGCCAACCATCCTATGCCTCAGGACTAGGCTCTCGAGGCTCACCAGCAAAGTCGTCAGCACCGACACCACAGAACACACAACATAAGCCTAATGCTCAGTAAGTAATGCGATATGAAAGTAAAAGCCGACAATACAATCTTATCACATGCAGTCTCTGCACTCACATTCATGTTATCATATCTGTGACGCGTAGTGTAGCCGTACCAGGGTAAGGAGGAACCTAACGCCACCCTACACCCTGACACATCGCCACCGTCCCGGACTCCCTAACAACGAGGCCTACAAGCTACACACACGCATCACCACATCAAGGTAAGGGTGTACCTCGCGCCATACTATACTCTGACACGTCGCCCCCGTCCCAGCCTCCCCAGCACGGGGCCACAGTTGCCACACACACACGTTTCGCGACAGCCCAGCCGGCTCACTACTCGAGCAGAATCCGCGACTGGTGTTGCACCGGCCCACACACTAGTAGGATCCGCGGTACCATTGCCCATCACCCTCACCGTCAACACATTCACGCCGCATGACGGCCCAGCCGGCCCACCCCTCGAACAGAAACCGCGACTGGTAAAGCACCGGCCCGCACACTAGCGGGATCCGCGGTACCACCGCCACACGGCTCACTACATATTCAAAACATGCTCAAAAACCAGTTTTGTTCATGTTTTTAAAATATGATGCATGTCAAACAATACGTACGCACACCATAATCAATCACATAAACCCTAAAGTTCTATAGTGTAGGCCCATTTGGGTAAAACGCATGCATGCACTACTTACTTGGCGTCCTAAGCTCGCTCGACGCACAGCTTTGCCAAAAAGTGTTTCAACCTAAAACACAAATAATCACCCATCAATATTCGTCTCAAAATTCACCAAATGAGCTAAAAATAACCTTCCTTACCTACACTCATGAAATTCCAACTAAAACGGGTCATTGGTTTGGTTCGGCCGAAAACCAGCCTGCAGTTCGGACGCGCATATCTTTTGCGTCATTTAACGGAATCGAGTGATTCAAGTGGCTAAACGTCCCCTTAGGAACCTAGTTTAACATACCAGGACGGATTTTAAAATGGTGAGCCACAGATAGGTGGAAAATCTCAAAACTGAAACTGCCCTTTTTTCAAATTTTCACATTTTTGTTTCCTTCCATCAAAACTCACTCAAAACTAGTTTTACGCATCAAAAATGGCTATGCTACTATCACACGGTGCAATTCTATGAAAAATGCTAGCTAATTTGACTTGGACCAAATCCGACATAAACTTCCGACGCGCATAACGTTTGCATCAGATATCGGAATCGAACGATTCCAGTGGCTATACGTCCCTCTAACAATCTATTTTAACCCACAAAAACAAAATTGGAAACGATCAACCGAAGCCAGGTCGAAACGGCAAAAAACAGAATCTGTTTTTATACGAAATAAACCAAATTCCGTCATCCACCCGATTTTTACAAATCTCTTCACTAAACATCCACATTCCAACCAACTAAGCATAATCAGAGCAAAACCGGCGATTTCAGACTCAAAACCCAACCCCACAGTCAACAAAATTTTGGGATTTTCCTCTCAACCCGAGCACTCGGCCAAATCAACCGTTAAACACGGTTGAGGCCCCCTTCCAGACGTCCTGGTTACACGCTCGAACCTCGGAAGTCTAGCTCAGCGCATACCAACTACAATCGGTCACAAAACCAAAGATAAATAGGGGAAGGTTACCTGTTTCTCGGTCGAATTTTCGGCCCAAAAAATTGAGCCACCAGCTAGCCACGATTCGCTAGAGTACCCTGCGCGCCGGCTTCCCACTCACGGCAACTGATCGTCGACGCCACCTCCCGGTTCCCGCTCTCCCTCTCGGCCGCTAACCCTCGCTCTCTCTCTCGGTTGTTAAACAGCCGAATGGCTTCATTTTGAAGTCATTCGGTTGTTTTAAAAAAAAACTAATTAAATAAAATAATAAAAAAAAATTTTAACTAAAACAAAACTATAATTTTAAATTGTTAAAAGTTACAAAAAAAAAAAATGCCCCTACGTGCCTTAACCATCCAAAATTCCGCTAAACTCTCGTATTTCCAACTTTAAATTTCGAAAACTATCCCTAAACGTAGAAGTGTAAGTCAAAGTCCTCCTAGTTAGATTTATCCGTCCCAGTCTAAGGCTAAGTTCCTTTAGTTCCAGCAGTCCTAATAGACTGATTTTTCCCCGCCAGCCGTAATGTCTTCCTAATCTAATCCATAAAAAAAAAAAAAGAAAAACAACAAAAACGGATACCCGCTTTGGGACCTTTAGTATAATCTTAGACAAAGAGCAAGGAGGATATGAAGCACTGCTGGGTAGACCCTGGCTCCAACCAGGGTGGTTCATGACTGGGCTAATCCAAAAATCAGTCTCAACCGAAAGGAAAAAGGCTTGACTTTGTTTCACAGAAAAAGGACTCAGGAAATTTTGTTTCTGTAGTGGTGCGTCAGTTGACCTGGTTGATAAAGAATGGGTATATATCTTTTTTTTATATATGCAATATCGAAGACGCGATTCGCGTGGGAATCCAGAGAGATCGGAAATCAGCCAGCTGGATGGAATCAAGAAAACGGATGCGCTAACTGTAATAACCCGGGAATTTTGAATTTTATCTTTAATTTTTGGAATTTTTAGTTTAATCCCGGTCGGAGTTTTGAGAAATATTTCAACGGGAAAGGTTTGAATTATAAGACTCGGAGCCTACTTTTGCGATGTTTTTCAGAATTTAAATTCGGGAAGTCGAGAAAGTTACGAAATTTCGGACGATTGAAGCACGTGAGGGCAATTTGGTAATTTGTATTTATTTTATAATTTAAAAAAAAAAGAAAAAAAAAAGCATCACATAACAACCGAATGGCTTCGGGAAGAAGCCATTCGGCTGTTTTCACTTGCCACCGAGGGAAGCAGGGGAGTGGCGCGAGGGAGAGAGGGCGATCGGGAGTGGAGGTGCGATCTTCGATCGGTGGACGTCGAACTCGAGGGTGTGAGCGAAACCGCGGCCGACTGGTTCTTCTCCGGCGATTCGGAGTCGTTTGGTTGCTGTAGCTCGAATTTCCGAAGGTAGCGAGGCCGAGCGTGTTCTGCCGACGACCGCGAAGGGCGGGTTGCTGACCAGCTCTGCCATCGGCGATTTGGGCGCCTTACTGGAATATTGCTTTTTCCGTTGCGTGCAGAACTCCATTTGCTCGGTAAGCCTCTCTTCCTCCCTCTGTCTGTTCTGTCCGGTTTGGCCGAGTATAAGGCTCGGCCCCTTCTCCCTCCATTTTCGGTAATTTTGGCTGAAGTATTGACGGGGAAGTGCCGGAAAATTGGAAGGGGGGGGGGGGGGAACCGAAGGCGAGCCCTGTCGGTTTCCCTGTTGTTGGCCGAGCTTGGTGCTCGGCCTCCTTTCAATTCCAGCAAGCTTGGCCGGAATGTATAAGTGGGATATGACCAATTCTGTATAGCAGTTGTGAAATTCGAATTTGGATCAAGAATCGGACATTTTTTTGTTTGGAGGCAGTTCTGTTTTTGGCCGTTTCGGCCTACGTTTGGCTGATCATTTTAAATTCTGTTTTTGTGGGATAAATTAGGTGGTTAGGGGAACCTATGGCCGCTGGAATCGTTCGATTCCGATATCCGACGCAAAAGTTATGCGCGTCGGAAGTTTATGCGAGATTTTGGTTAAGTCAAATTAGTGACCGTCTTTCGTGGAAAATTCGACGTGTGAGAGTAGCGTAGCCATTTTGATGCATATAACTAGTTGGGAGTGAGTTTTGGTTGAAGGGAAGTGAAAATGTGAAATTTTAATAAAAATGGCAGATTCGGTTATTGGCGTTTTTTGCCTATCTGCGGCCTACCGATTTAAAATCCGTCTTGGGATGTTAAACTAGGTTCTTAAGGGAACGTTTAGCCATTTGAATCGTTTGATTCCATTGACGGACGCAAAAGTTATGCGCATCCGAACGTTGGGCTGGTATTCGGCCAAACCAAACCAATGGATCGTTTTAGTTGGAATTTAATGAGTGTATTTAGATAAGGTTATTTTTAGCTAATTGGTGAATGTTGAGTTAAATACTGATGAGAAATTGGTTGTATTTTAGGTTGAGGCTTTCTTTTGGCGAATCTGTGCGTCGAGCGAGCTTAGGACGCCAGGTAAGTAGTGCATGCATGTGTTTTGCCCAAGTGGGCCTACACTGTAGAACTTTAGTGTTTATGTGATTGATTGCGGTGTGTGTGCGTATTGTGTGACATGTATCATATTTTTTTTAAAACGGGAACGAAAATGATTTTTAGCATACTTTGATGTATGAGGTGAGACGTGTGGCGGTGGTACCGCGGATCCCGCTAGTGTGTGGGCCGGTGCTTCACCAGTCGCGGATCCTACTCGAGGGGTGGGCCGGCTGGGCCGTCATGCGGCGTGAATGTGTTGACGGTGAGGATATGGGCAGTGGTACCGCGGATCCTACTAGTGTGTGGGCCGGTGCAACACCAGTCGCGGATCCTACTCGAGGGGTGGGCCGGCTGGGCTGTCGCGAAACGTGTGCGTGTGGCAACTGTGGCCCCGTGCTGGGGAGGCTGGGACGGGGGCGACGTGTCAGGGTGTAGAGTGGCGCGAGGTACACCCTTACCCTGATGTGGTTGCCGTGTGGTGATGCGTGGGTGTAGCTTGTGGGCCTCGTTGCTGGGGAGTTCGGGACGGTGGCGACGTGTTAGGGTGTAGGGTGGCGTGAGGTTCCTCCTTACCCTGGTGCGGCTGCAGTACGCGTCACAGATGTGACAACATGAGTGTGAGTGTAGAGACTGCATGTGATAGGATTGCATTGTTGGATTTTACTTTCATATCGCATTACTTACTGAGCGTTAGGCTTATGTTGTGTGTTCTGTGGTGTAGGTGCTGACGATACCGCTGGTGAGCCTCGAGTGCCTAGTCCTGAGGCGTAGGATGGTTGGCGGCGTGCGACTGCGGCACTGGATGGCGGACTTTTGTTAGGGCGATCCGACCCGTGGATATGGTAGGTTGTGGCCTGGTCGGTTTGTGGGTTTTCTTTCTTTTGCGGTGGTTATGTACGGAGGATGGGATTGATTGTTGTATATGCGTCAGTGTATAGGTGTATATGGAGTGCGTGTGATTTTGGTAACGTACGCGGATATTTTCCATGTTAGCGTATGTTATTTCTCTATACTGGAGACTTTTTTCATTTGTATTTGACGGATTTTCGTCGCCTTCTTACTCTGATTTGGGTTGGGATGATTTCTCTGGATGATGGATAGGTAAATATTGTTGGATTTTGGTGAATTGTGTGCAGGGTTAAATTTTGGGGTAGCCAGTTTTTAGGCGGTACTCTGCCGAAATTTCGGGAGAGGGGTTGAGGTTCGAGAGGATACGAGATAGGTCAAGGTGTGTGTATGATGAATGCTAGAGGAGTTCATATGAGTGTGGATGTGCGGCGTGATTGCAGATGCGCGGGGCATGCGGCCCTGTTGGGTACTCACGGGTCGTGCGACACCGGGTGAGGGTGTGCTCTCGGACGTGCTGTACAGCGGCAGGGTGCGTGGGGCACGCGGCGCTGTGAGCGTGCGCGAAACACAGTAACGTTGAGTGGTATGTGCGGCACCGTGAGAGTGTGCGTGAGGTATCGAAGGGGAGACGCGAGTTGTTTTCGAATCGAGTCAAAAAAAAAGAGGGGAGTAAATTGGAAACAAAATGGTATTAAATTGAGTGAATTATGTTAAGTGTTAGTGTGTGTGTGTAGGTGCACTGTAGCGCACCGAGAACGCGGGGTTTTTCTCGGGGTGTTACACTAACTAAGGTCTGTCCTGCCCCTAGGCTACTCCTCTGTCAGCTAGGAATCACCATGGCAAAGGAAGGGCGCAATGTCAATTGGACAGTCAGCGGGTTCGGGTTCGGTATCGGTTCCAGTTAGAAGAGCCAGCTTGAGTGCCTCCTTTCTCTTGTCATTTTGGATTCTTGCTTTTCTGACTCTTGCCTGTTCATACTTTCCCGTTCTTAGGAAGAGCCGTACGAGGCAGCTCATGTACGGTTCGGGAGCCGAGCCCCAGCACAGGGGCTTAGGTCAACACTTATATAATAGCCAGTCATCAATTGGAAGCGGGCAAGATGATGATGAATTATGATTGGTCCAAACCTTCGACCAGCGACTTATTGCGATCCGCCCGATTCCGAGTTTTATGACTTGAATTTTTCGTTAAAATATTTTTCAAAACTCCAACCGAAATTAAATTAAAAGTTCAGAAATTAGATTTAAAATCTGAAATTTTTCAGGTTATTACAAATATAGCTTTGCCAATGATAGAGCAACCCAAGAAAGATAAGTTATGTTGGATGAAAGATACTGAGAATGCTTTTCAAAAGTTGAAGGAAGTGATGTGTACCTTGCCGGTTTTAGCCATTCCAAATTTCAAAGAAACGTTTGTGGTAGAAACTAATGTGTTGGGCACTGGGTTAGGAGCAATCCAAATGTAGAATCAAAGACTAATTGCGTATCTTAGTCAATAGTTATTGAGACAAGCAAGACTCAAGTCTATATATGAGCAGGAATTAATGGCGAATGTGCTAACAATCCAAAAATGGAGGTCTTATTTGCTGAGAACCTATTTTGTTGTAAGAACATATCAAAGGAGTTTAAAGTTCTTAGTGGAACAACGTATGATAGCAATGGGGCATCAAAAGTGGTTGACAAAACTACTGGGTTATGAGTTTGAAGTACAACAAGGCAGGAAATGAGAATAGGGCAGCCGATGCGCTGTCTCACCAATGGGAAGGTATGATACAACTTATTGAACTACTGTGTAGTGGAATAATTGACACTTCACAGTTGGAATGGGGAAGTAGACAAATATGAAGCAGTGAAACTGATCAAGGTAGAGATACAACAGTGAGCTTCCACACCTGGCTGTAAGCTCATCCATGATCAACTTTTCTTTAAACACAAGAAGGTAATATCAAAAATATTTTACATTTATTCTAGGAATTTTGAGGTTGTTCCATATGAGTTCGGGAGGAGGCCATGAAGGTACAAGGAAAACATATCATAGAATTGTAAGAGAATTATGTTGGAAAGGGATGCAGGACATTAAAAAAATTCATTGCAGCATGTCAAGTATGTCAACAAAATAAGTACAAGGCCATAACTCTAGCAAGGTTGCTTCAGCCCTTACTAACTCCTTAAGATATATGGGAGGATGTATCTATGGACTTCATTGAAAAATTACCACTATCTGAAGGGAAAACACTATATTTGTGTTTGTTGACCGTTTGAGTAAATATGTCCATTTTATGGGATTAAAGCTGCCGTATAGATGAGATTAAGGTGGTAGCTGAAGAATTTTTTAATGTAGTGTTTCAGCAACATGGGATGCCAAAAACTATCATTTAGAATAGAGACAAAGTCTTTGTTAGCTTGTTTTGGAAAGAATTATTTCATTTATATGGAACGATCTTGAATTTGGTGTAGGATCTGACATCATGTGGTTGGATCACTAACGAGGGGAACATAGTAGCCCACCCTTTATTTCACCCCGTTTCCCTTTTCAATTGTTGGTCTCATTTTTTTTGCTGATAAAACTGAGCAAAGAGAAAACTCTCACCACCACTTCTACAGTAAACAACATGAGCTCCTCTCTTCCCGCAGTTTCCCGACGATTGCACGTAGCCCAGTTCTTTCAAATTTTTGGATTTGTTCTTCAACTATTTTTCAACCGTGTATTGAGCTTGAGAAGAGATTGTGAGAGATCATGATTGTATCCATTATAATTGATAGTGGATGTTAAGCGGCCTAATTGGTCCCGTAGTTTTTACCCTTTTTGAGGTTTTCCACGCCAAAAATGTTTCGTGTCTCGATTTTGATCCTCTAGTTCTTCAACTAGTATCAGAGCCAAGTGTTACTATCATATGCTACCGTCGCGGATCAAGAAGAGGATTCGGCCACCCCTCTAAGCTCCAGTAGTCGTCCGTCGCCGAGGACGAAGATATATCGGCTTCAACTTGCCAGAGCTACCCAAAAGCTGAACTCGGAAACGAAGAGAAATTTCTTCCTCTGTCGTGTGGGTCTTCTTGGGCGAAGAAAGTAGAAGTCAACTGCTGCCAACCGTCACCAATTCATTGTGAAAAGGTTTCGTTTTTCACTAGATTTTGTTCTCTAGGTTTTTTGTTCGTTCAGTGAAGCAAAAAGAGTAGAGAGAGTGATCTTTAAAAACAAAAAATAGAGAGTTTTTCTTTTCTCTCTGTTGGAAAAACCACCGCAACAAAAACAGTGAGAGATGAGAGTGAAAAAAGTGGTTTTTCGGTCACAAATCACGAAGAGATAGAAAAGAAAATAGAGAGTTTTCTTTTTCACCAATTTAGAAAGAATTTAAATATTTTTTGTGGGCGTCTGTGATTTTTTTTTCAGTGGAGTATTTTAGTTTTTTTTTTTTAAATTGGTGTGTTGAAAAATCTGAATTTAATTTGTGCCGCTTAGAGAGGGTTTGTTCTGAATATCTGGTCAAGGTTATTGATTCAGATATATTATCTGTGATTTATTGGGCGGATTTGAATATTGTTGGGTGGATTTATTATGATATTGTGAAGCTATTTTTTTAAATTATGTAGAGTAACCCGAGTCGAATGGTCATGTTGAACGACTCCAACTATCATGTGTGGAAAGGGAAGATGGAGGATCTTCTTTACGTGAAAGACTATTATGTACCCGTGTTTACTGTAGCAAAACCAGCAGCTAAATCTGACGTCAAATGAGAGTTGTATCATCGTCAAGTGTGCAATTACATTTGGCAGTGGATACATGATAACGTACTCAACCATGTTAGTGAGGAAAAGAATGCTTAGAGCCTGCGAAAAAAGCTTGAGGAGTTGTATGCTTGGAAGACCGGCAACAAGTTATTTTTTATCAAGCAGCTTTTGGGGTTGAAGTACGAGAATGCAAAAGCTATAACTGATCACTTGAATACATTTCAGGGAATTATCAATCAGCTGTCTGAAATGAAAATCAAGTTTAATGAAAAAGTTCAGGGGTTGATGCTTATTGGAACTTACCGGACTTGTAGGAGACATTCAGAATGTCTTTGTCCAACTACGCCTCGAATGGTATTTTGGCTATGAATGTAGTCAAGAGCAGTGTTCTGAATAAGGAGATGAGAAGAAAATCGATCGGCTCTTACTCTTCACAGTCAGGCATTTTAGTCACCGAAAATAGGGGGGAGTCAGAGCAAATGTCCGAGCAACAGAAATTGAAGTCAAAGCAGGTCGGGAAAATATACCAATTGTGTCATTATTGTGGCAAGAATGGACACATCAAGAGATTTTGTCGAAAGTTTATTCGAGAGAATCCTGATGCCAAGGAAAAGGAAAAGAAGACCGAAGAAGTTAATACAGGCAAAAATGTAGCCACAACTACTGAGGAGTTCCTTATTGTGTATGACGGAGATGTTGTAAACCTCGCTTGCCAAGACATGAGTTAGGTGATTGACAGTGGTGATTCAATACATGCCACTTCCCGGAGGGATTTCTTCTTGTCTGCACTTCCGGTGATTTTAGAAGTGTAAGGATGAGAAATGATGGCGTTGCAAAAGTCATTGGTATGGGAGATTTGCGTTTGGAGACTGCTAACGGCAACACCTTAGTTCTGAGAGGTGTTAAACACATCCTTGACATCTGCATGAATTTGATATCGACTGGCAAACTTGACGACGAAGGGTTTGGCAACACCTTTCGTGATGGAAAATGAAAACTCACCAAAGACTCATTAATTGTGTCAATAGGAGAAAAACGCTTCTCATTGTATGTGATGCATGGAAAGTTACGGATTCCACAGTTCATACAGTGGACCATGAAGAAGTGGTAGATCTTTGGCACAATCGGCTAAACCATATGAGTGAGAATGACTTGATGATCGTAGCAAAGAACAACTTGCTGTCAGGTATAAAAGAAGGCTCTCTAAAACGGTGTGATCATTGTTTCACAGGCAAGCAAACTCGAGTAACTTTCAAGAGTGTTCCTCATTCACGTAAACCGGGTATACTTGACATGGTGTACTCTGATGTATGCGGTGCAATGAAGACAAGAACACTTGGTGGTACAGCATATTTTATGACTTTCATGGAGGATCAGTCAAGGAAGGTTTGGGTGTATATGTTGAAGTCAAAAGTTCAAGTGATAAAAGTCTTCAAGCAGTTTCATGCTCGAGTGGAAAGAGAAACAAGTGTGAAGCTCAATTGCATCCGGACAGATAATGGGTGAGTATTGTGGTTTTTTTTATGAATATTGTAGAGAGCTGAGTATTCGACATCAAAAGACATCTCCGAAGACTCATCAGTTGAACGGGTTAGCTGAAAGATTGAATAGTACACTTGTAGAGAGGGTGAGATATTTGCTCTTGCAGCCACAATTGCCGAGATCCTTTTGGGGTGAAGCCTTGAGTACGGTGGTTCATGTTTTGAATCTCACACCAAGTGTTCCGTTGGGTTTCAAATTTCCAAACAAGATGTGGTCCGGAAAAGAAGCTTTGTATAACCATCTACGCACCTTTGGGTGCAAGGCCTTTGTTCACGTTCCAAAAGACGAGCTGTCAAAGCTCGATGTGAACACAAGGTTGTGTGTGTTCATCGGTTACGGTCTAGATGAGTTTGGCTACAGGTTCTACGATCCAGTTTAGAAAAATCTTGTTAGAAGCCGAGATGCATTGTTCATAGAAAACCAATGCATAAAAGACAACGATAAGTCAGAAATGGCAGAGAGATACGGTGATGATCTAATTTATTTAGATCCATTTGATATATCTACAGAGTATTCTGATCTTGGGGGGG
>JAJTVC010000957.1:0-25000 GCA_022433055.1 Begonia peltatifolia | reverse complement strand
AGTACATACTGATGTGTGGGGATCCGCACCCGTTTATTCTCTTGATGGATCATACTACTACATGACGTTCATAGATGATTCAACAAGAAAGATATGAGTTTACTTCATGAAGAACAAATCTGATGTATTTAATGTTTTAAGGAAGTGAAAGCCCTTGGTTGAGAATGAAACAAATCTAAAGGTGAAATGTTTGAGGTGCGACAACGGAGTCGAGTATATCGATTCAGATTTCAAAGAGTTTTGTGTGGGGAATGTGATCAAGATGGAGAAAACTATTCCTCGAACATCTCAAGAAAGTGGAGTTGCTGAAAGGATAAACAGAATGCTGAATGAACATGCAAGGAGCATGAGATTGCACGCTGGGCTGCCTAAATATTTTTGGGCAGATGCAATCAACACAGCCGCCTAGCCGATCAACAGAGGATCTCTGTATCTCTAGATTTCAAACTTTCAGAAGAAGTCTGGAACAGTAAAAAGATAAACTTTTATTTTCTGAAAGTGTTTGGTTGCTTATCATATGTTCATGTTGAAGATTTTAATAGAAGAAAGCTTGATCTGAAAACTAAGAAGTGTTTTCTTATTGGATATGGTGACGCTGAGTTTGGTTATCGTTTCTTGGTTAATCAAAATCAAAATATCACGTCATCTTCAACGAACAGGTCCTTTATAAAGATGCTATTGGTAAGACTTCTAATAGTGAGTATTCTGCATTGAAAGTGTAACACCCGGAACTTTTCTCCTGTTAAAAACTAATTTTCGGATTTACGAAATTGTAATCGACGGAGTTTTGGTCAAAATTTAGAGCGGAGAATTTCTACCATTAAGTGAAAGATTATTTTGAAACTAATAGGGGAGAGAAAAATTTAAGAATCCAATCGAAATTAGACCGTATAGCAGATTTATTAAACAGTTATGGTTTGAGGACGAAATAGTAATTAAGATTAATTATATTAAATAATATAACTTAAAAAAAAAAAAAAAAAAAAGAACACCATAGGTGTTCTCCCTCCATAGCACAAATCCTCTTCCCTATGTTTCTCCCTCCCCCGCCCGCGTCTCTCTGCTGATTTCTTCCCAGCAACGATCTCTCTTAGTTTCCTTCCGTTATTCTTCAAATTTCAAGTAAGTTTTAGTAAATAGTTAGTAGTTTAGTTGTTTTGAGTGTTTAAACGAAGTTAAAAAGCGTATTGTATGGTTTGGTGAAAACCTAGGAGGGGGCTGTGAAGAATTGAGGTTAAAATTTGATTTCTACCAGTATGTTAGTGGTTAAGCTAGAAGTAGGAGTAGATTTTAGAATTTTAAGGAGAAGATTGAGCATGGGGATAGTCGAAATGCTCGAAGTGTGAAACGGCTTCCGCTCAGCCACGTCCGACCAAGCTATATGTGTTGAATTAGGAAATAGATGAGACCGTTAGAAACTATAGTCCATGAGGAATTCGTAGCATTTCGAATCGTCCAAATCGAACGAGTATTGGTTAAGTTATGCAATTCCGAAGTTGGTAGGAATTTGTGTAGGATTTTGGAATTTAGTTAGAATTTTCGGTTTAGGTATATTGGAGGCGACGTTGTTATTTTCTTAAATTTTACGATTTAAAGGAAAGTAGAGCTAATAAATACATGGTTTTATAAGTCCTCCCAGTTAGCGTACGAAGTTACGAAGTGTGGGTTGCTAAGGACACTAGGTAAGCAATGTAGTATGAGTTTTTGCCTTCGGGCCTACATCACAGTTCAGTAGGATGCATTGCACATTTATTTTATGTTATGCTTTCATGGTTGCGTATCATTGTTTTAAATTAGGAAAATGAAACGAAAATAAATTTTCATGTTTTTACAAAGTGAAAACGTAGGATATGATGAGACGAACGAAATAAGAAGATCCGTAAAGAAGATAAAAAAAGAGGGGTTGAGTGGTCTTCACCCCAGAAGTGGACCGCGAGGTGTATCACTCTTCCTCCGCTTTACGTGGTGGCCTTGTCTCCATAGGTGGACCGCGCTGTGTGTCACTTTACTAGATTGAGGTTGGCCTTGTCCCCAGAGGTAGACCGCGAGGTGTGTCACCTTGATCTAGCACGTAAAGAAGAACGCAGCAGTGAGAAGATAAATAAGATGTAAGAAAGAGACGAAAACGAAAGTATAGACGAAACTGTAGAAACTACATGTGTTAGGAAGTGTTTGATTTAATATGATGTTATTATGCATTACTTACTTAGCGTTAAACTAATAATTGAGTTCTGTGATGTAGGTGACTACGACATAGCTTGTGAGTACTCCGATCACGCCCAGGATTAAGAGACGGTTGGAGCAGTATGCACGTGGACGATCTGCCCTACTGTTAGGGTGTTTTGACTATGGGGGGCATAGGTATGAGTTTTGGGAGTGTGATTGCGATAATTTTTGTTGTTTTGAGTTAAATGAGTGTATAGAGGGATTTCAAACTTGAGTAGTCGTCTTCTTTATGTAAATAACGATTTCGAGTTGATGGAAAAGTGTCCGTTGGGTTATTTTTAGCATTGAGTTGAATTCGATTAATTTTGTGAAGTTTTTAAGATTTTTAAACAGATTTCTGAGAAGGAAGTGTGGACCGATAGGCTTAGTGGTCGACTGGACCTTGCAAGTGTCGACTGTAAGGGTTGACCTGTGCGGGCAGAGCCGAAGTAAGTGTCGACCTATAATTGTAAGTGTCAACCAGTTAGTGTAAACCTGGTAGAGTGTCGGCCACAAGGCTCGACCGTTGGAAAACAGAGAGGACGAAGGTGTCGACATGTAGAGTAGGTGTCGACCGTTCTCTGAGTTGAGTGTAGAAGTATCAACCGGCATTCTCAGTGTCAACCGATGGGAAGACCCGAGAGAAATGTAGTGTCGACCAGCGTATGCTAGTGTCGACCGAAGAAAAACCCGAGACAACTCAAGTGTCGACCGACGTATATACTTGTCGATCGGTGTCTTTGTTTTATGTTCTACAAAATGAAGTTTTAATTAAACTAATTTTTATTAAGTTTTCCGTTGCGATGTCGTTTTAAGTCGATGAACCAAAGTTTAAAATTTTAGTCAAATTTTTTTGAGGGTAATGAGTGAGTAGTATAAGTGTGCAAACCGAAAAATGTGTGGGTATTCGGGTCATTGCAAAAAGAGCCTACTATGGTCAATTTGAAAGATTTTTCAGTTGATAATACTCCGACACTCGAAGAAAATCGAGATGTCGTTGAAGAAGAAGTTGATGAGAATGTGGCTCTAGAGGTAAATCCGCAAACGCCAATTGCAGAACTGAGAAGATCAACCAGAAACAGCAAACCAGTCCATAGATGGTTTCCATTTTTTAATTACATTCCACTGACTGACAGAGGAGAACCAGAATGTTATCAGGAAGCAATACAGTCTGATGATTTGATTAAGTGGGAGGCACCCATGAAAGATGAGATGGACTCGTTGAAGTCAAATCAAACTTGGCAATTGGCTGAGTGTTGAAGAGTAAGAAAGCACTGCACAACAAGTGGATTTACTGAATTAAAGGAGAATATGATGAGAGCAAGGAGTACAAGGCCAGATTGGCTGTCAAAGGTTTCCAACAGAAAGAAAGTATTGACTACAGCTAGATTTTCTCACCAGTGGTGAAGTTGACGACGATCAGAATTATCCTCAGTTTAGTTGTGAAAGAAAACCTTCATCTTCAGCAGACGGACGTGAAAACAGCTTTTCTTCACGGCGATTTAGATGAAGAGATCTACATTTAACAACCACAATGTTTCGAGGTAAATGAGAAAGAGGAGCTTGTGTGTAAGATTCAGAAGAGCTTGTATTGTTTGAAACAGGCCCCAAGGCAATGGTACAAGAGGTTCGATAGCTTCATGAAAAGTAACAATTTTATGAGATGTGAAGTTGATCACTACTGCTACATCAAAAGGTTTGATAATTCCTGCATTATTCTACTCCTTTACGTTGATGATATGTTGATTGCAGGAGCAAATTTGCATGAGATTAACAAACTGAAAAAGAAATTATCTAAAGAGTTTGTAACGAATGATTTGGGTACTGCAAAACAAATCCTTGGGATAAGTATCTTCAGGGATAAGGAGGTTCTCCAACTCTCACAAGAAGAGTACGTGAAAAAGGTTCTTAGCGGGTTTAAAATGCATGATACTAAGCCAGTCACTACACCTTTGGCCAATCATTTCAGAATATCCAAAGATCGGTCGCCCTCGACTGATGAAGAGAAGGACTACATGACTATTGTTCCATATGCCTCTGCTGTTGGTAGTCTTATGTACGCGATGGTTTGAACACGACCAGACATTGCACATGCAGTGGGAGTTGTCAGCAGATTTATGAGTAATCCAGGAAGAAAACATTGGGAAGCCGTAAAATGGATCTTGCAATATTTGAAGAGATGTTTAGATTTCACTTTATGTTTTCGAAATTTGAACTTGGGTCAAGATGGATATGTTGATGCTGATAATGGTGGTGATATTAACACTAGTAAAAGCAGAATTGGGTATGTCTACACCTTGGGTGGTACCATAATTAGTTGGGTCTCGAGGCTTCAAGATGTAGTTGCTCTTTCTAGTTGTGAAGTTGAGTATATTGCAGTGATAGAAGCTGAAAAGAGATGATGTGGTTGAAGTCTTTCTTATGTGAATTAGGTCAAAACTATGATGAGAGTATATTGCATTGTAATAGCCAAAGTATCATTCATTTGGCAAAGAAATCATTTTATCATGGTAGGACAAAACATATACAGGTGCGTTATCACTTCATCAGAGGCACCTTAGAAGATGGAGTGCTGGCGCTTGAGAAGATACCAGGAAGTCAGAATCTAGCTGATATATTGACGAAAACTGTGACAAAAGAGAAGATGAAGTTGTGCACAACTTCAGTCAGACTTCTTGGATAAGATATGAGAATGAAGCCGCTACAGATGAAGAGATGATGAGATTAGTCTCCAAGTGGGAGATTGTTAAGTTGTGGAGCCTAATTTAAGTTTGAGGGTATTTTTGTCATATTTACCTTGTTATTATGTAACCCTAATTCATCTATCATATAAAGACGTATTTAGGCTATCAGAAAGAGTTTGAGAGTGTGAGGCAAAAACCATTGTAACTCGTTTTTGTTCTTAGTGAAATCTATCAGCGGCCAGTGAACGTAGCTCTCACAACGAGAGTAAACCACTATAAATCTCTGTGTGTTTTTCTTTTTGTGATTTTTTGATCGTTCGTTACAGGTAGATTAGGGTGTCTAATCCTAACACTATTGTGCTCAGCCCTACTTTTTGCTCGATTGCAAGAAGCGCAACTGCACTAATATTTGGCACAATTGCACTTTTAATCTATTCCAAAATTTTAAATAAAAGATGTAGGCTTACAATCTATTTTGAAATAAAAAATCAGCACACTTGTGCTCCCTTTGGTGCAATTGTACGCACGTTCTGCGCAAAATTTATCAATGGGCCATAGTAGCACCGCAATAAGCGCGATTGTATTCACTATTACTTCTGAAAAAAATTTTAAGACACTAGACTTGATGCTTACCTTGTCTGGTGGAGTATCCGACAACATTACAAACTTGTCGACCGTTTTCTGTTTTCTATTTTCTGATTATCGTGTCAATTCTAAGCTAAACGAACCACCAAATAGAGCTTATAAATAAGTCAGAACTGCTCAAATAAACGACTATCTACCAAACTGAAAATGTAACACCCATAATTTTTTTTCGCTAAAACTAATTTTTAGACTTACATAATTGTAATCGGTAGAGTTTTGGTCAGAATTGAGAACAGAGAATTTCTACCATTAAGTATAAGATTATTTTGAGGTTAATGGGGAAGAGAAGATTTTGATAATTCAACTGGAATCGAACCAAATAACAAATTAATTAAAGGATTAAGGGTTGAAGGTGTACGCGAGAAACTCTCTTCTTCAGCACACTCCCTTTCAGCGACAGCCGATCCTCTCCGTTTCTTACCAATCTTCAGATTTTCGGTAAGTTTGAGTTAGTTTTTGAGTAGATAGTTAGTTCTTTAGTTGTTTTGAGAAACAAAAGTGAAAGTAGAGGGAGTATAGGGTAATTTTGGTAAAACCTAGGAGGGAGATATGAGGTTTGAAGATTTATAGTGATTGTTATCTGTATGTTGGTGTTTAAGCTGGAAGTAGGAGTAGATTACGAGATTTTATGGAAAATATTGAGCGTTTGAATAGCCGAATACTCGGATTGCGGAACAATTTTTATTTGACCTCATTCGGTCAACCTATAAATGTTGGATTAGGAATTGGATTAGACTGTTAGAAATTAGACGTTCTCAGAAGTCCGTAGCATTTCGAATTGTCCAAATCGGACGAGTATTGGATAAGTTATGTATTTCCGAATGTTGGTTAGAAATTGAGATAGAATTTCGGTTTAGATAAATTAGATATTAAATTGTTATTTCCTTTAGAGTTTTACGAACTGAAAGGAAAGTATAGTTAATAGATGTGTGATTTTATAGGTTTTCTCAGGTAGTATATGAAGTTACGAAGGACGAATTGCTAAGCACGCCAAGTAGGTAGTGTAGTAATGTAGTAGGTGTTTTACCTTCGAGCCTACATCACAGTTCGTTAGGATGCATGCACGTCTATTTATCTTATGCTTTCGTGATTATGCATCATGGTTTTAAAATACGAGAACGAAACAAAAATGAATTTCTATGTTTTTACAGAATGAAACACTAGGTTGAGATAAGATGAACGAAATGAGCAGATACGTAGAAGATGATAAAGGTGGGGTTCAGTGGTCTTGTCCCCATGGTGGACCGCGAGGTGTATCACTTCTTCCCCCACTTTACGTGGTGGCCTTGTCCCGAGAGGTGGACCGCGAGGTGTGTCACTTTACTAGATTGAGGTTGGCCTTGTTCTGAGAGGTGAACCGCGAGGTGTGTCACCTTGATCTAGCACGTAAAGAAGAACCACTAGTAAGAAGATAAAGATGACATAAGAACGAGACGAAAAGGAAAGTAGAGTCGACACTGTAGAAACTGCATATGTTGGGCTGTGTGTTTACAGTGTTATGTTTTTTATGCATGATTTACTTAGCATTAGGCTAATAGATGAGTTTTGTGATGTACGGGACGACACTATAGATGGTGAGTACTCAGAGTGTGCCTAGGACTAGGAGACAGTTGCACTCGTGGATGGTCTATCCGTCTGTTGGGGCGTTTTGACTAGGGCGGGGGTATGTGATTGAGTTTAGTTGATTTGAGTTTAGTCGAATTTATTTTTGAGTTGTTTTGAGTCGATTGGAGTCATGTGGACGTATAGACAAATTTTTTGTATGTAAATAATGAATTTGAGTTGATGAAAGAGTTTAAGATGTGTTATTTTATCGTTGAGTCGAGTTTCGATGGTTTCTCTGCAGAAATTAAGGTTTTGAAAACTGATTTTGTGAAGGAAGTGTCGACCTGTGCCTGAAATTGTCGACCGCTTAGTGTAAAAACTAGTACTGAGTGTCGACCTGTATGTAAAGGGGTCGACCAAACTCCGTAGGTGGCGACCGCTTAGATCGAGTTACTCGGACAGATAGGGAGAAGCTGTCGACCGGCATATGTAAGTGTCGACCGGTAGCGTAAAATAAAGGAGAATGTTGACCACAAGGATCGACCGACGCGGGCAGAGAGGAATGAATTGTCGACCGATATTCACAAGTGACGACCAGTCCATGTATTGAGCGAAGAAGTGTCGACCGATGAAAACAGAGGCAAATGAGGTGTCGACAGTTCCTCGCCAGGGTCGACCGAAAATGATATTTATGTTTTAGAAAACTTGAATTTTATTTAAACTTATTTTAAATCAAAAACTTCCACTGCGACATTTTTAAACGTTTTCAAAGGTATCGTTTTAAGTCGAGCAACAAAGTTTAAATTCTTATACGAAATTTACCTGAGTGTGTGTGTGTGGGTAGTAATAGAGGGAGAGCGGACCGAAAATCGGCGAGTCGATTTTTGGGTCGCTATAGAAAAAATAAAAAATAGAGTGGAGAGAGAAATTTGGTTGCCTCCCAATAAAGTTCTTAGTTTAAAGTCTTCAGTCTGACTTTTCTACTCGTCTTATTCTTGCGCGAACAATAAATTCGGGGACTTGTGGTTATTGTTTGTCTCGTAGCTCTTTCTTCACCTATATAAACATCCTCTTGATGTGTTGCGACTTGCTCTATTTCAAATTTTTCTCTTACTTTGCTTTACCATATCAATTCCAAAAACAACTTTTGATGTCATTTCGAAGTTGGGTGGCCTTGAACACCTTGAAGATCACTTCTTGATGTTGAACCCTCGTAGTGAATTCACCTTTCTACATATCACAAACAGTTATGTCCGTTGTTAAAAATTGTCTCCCCAATATAATACGAATCTCCGCCTTCCTTTATATCAAGCATAAAAAACTTTGGTTCAAAGATAATTCATCAACTTTAACAAGGATATCTTTAATAATTCCTTTCGAGAAAGTCCAAGATCAATTGGCTAGCGTCAGAGTGATATTCGTCAGTTTTTGCCCCTTCTAACCTGAGTTCTTGTAAACCAAAAGTGACATTAGATTTAAACTCGCTCATAAGTCACATAAGGCTTTGCCCAAACATTGGCCTCCAATGGTGCATGATATAGTAAAGCTACCTAGGTCTTTCAACTTGGGCAGCATCCTTTTCTGAAATATAGCACACGTGATGTGAACCAAGGTGCCACCAAGCTTAAGCTCAAAAATCATGACCCATTACAAAACATAGAATGCCTAATGTCAAGTTTGAGAACTAAAGAAAGACCCAAAATGATGCATAAAATCTTCCAATATTTGCTCAAAGAAAGTCAAGAGAAAGAGTCATCAAAACATGAAGAAGGATCCATCAATATGCTGAGCATTAATAAGAAAAAAAAATGGAGGAACTCCATGCAAAAGAACAAGAAAAAGAGGAGTGCAAAAGGTTGCTCCTAAATCGAAAAATAGGGTTGGACGCACAACACACCCGCGTGCATGCTCCCAAGACCCAATGTAAGCATTTCGGGCGCCCCATGCCTAGGAAATGATGTGTCGTGTGGACCCTGAGCTACAACACACCATCGCCAATTGACATCGCGTACACCTGAATGAAAACCTGCCACGCGCCTGTACCTTACTACAACGTGTGCAGTGCATCCAGACGACATAGCATGCATACGACATCGCATCTTACAGGCGCACACTTGTACACTTTTAACGCCCACTTGTGCACCACACAGCCCATCCACACGCCCACACTCATACACCCTAGACCAACGCGCCCCTGTCTTGGCCTAGCGTGTGCCCACTTTGGCCTAGCGTGAACCCGCCCTAGCCCAGTGCACACCAATCACATTAACTGCACATTAGTTTTATTTTATTTATTTACTCAGATCAGTTTGATTTTGTTTTGACAGATTTAAGGTTAATAAAAATTTGAGTTTTTTAAGATATTCTTCTTTTGGGTTCTTTGTTAAGAACTTAATATTCATTAGGTATTTATTTGATAAATCATCTTTGATAGCTTTAGTTTACCCACAAGTGTGGCTCAGATTAAGCTACTTTTTTGATAACTACGGTTCTATTGACAAAGCTTGATCGACGTCTAATTCTTTTATTTTTCTCAAATCATACGACAATTCTATTGTTAATTCTATGTTGTTGACGAATCCCAAATTTCTTAATAATTGAGGTTCGTATCAACTGAATTGCGTAGTTAATGGTGCAGTTCAAAGTCATCTCATTTTCTTTTTTCTGAATGGAGTTTTTTTAAAATTCAACGTAACTTGGGGTAGCTTCAAAGCTTTGATAAATGGTAAGTTGATATTTAGCTTCTTGAAAATCTCTAAACATTCAGAAAGTTATTTTCTAATTTCGCTTTCTGTAACTGCTAAGGAACAGTGGTGGAGGATGAGTGGACGAGTAAGCGATTACATTTCAAGATTTGACTTTCTCACCTAAAAGCTTGCTCCTATGATATAAATCCATATTTGACTTTCAAACTTCTTAGGTATCAACTCCCCTTGAGCTGTTAAGGTAGTTATAGCATCCACTTCTTGAATTCTTGCAACCTTTCTATTTGTTGATATATCAGTTGGGCACTAGTAGTTATTGGCTACCATGTTCATGAATAAAATATAGCATGAATCCATGAATCTTGTCATAAATGGCTCTCTGGCTACTGCATCAATAATGGAGTTTAAGTGACCATTCAATCCATTGTGAAAAGTATGGACTGTTGAGTTGTGGAGTCTAATTTAGGTTTGAGGGTATTTTAGTAATATTTACCCTATTATTCTGTAATTTTAAATTGTCTATTATATAAAAACATATTTAGGTTATTGGAGATAGAGAGAGAGTGTGAGACAAAACTATTGTAACTCGTTTCTTTGTTCTTAAATAAATCTGTCAGCGGCCAGTGGACGTAGCTCTCACAACGAGAGTGAACCACTATAAATCTCTCCGTGTTATTTTTTCTTTTCGATTTTTGATCGTTCGTTACAGATGGATTAGGGCGTCTAATCCTAACAACTGTTATCAGAGCTTTAGGTTGAAGCAGTTTCGAAAAATCAAGTTTGATTTTCTCAAAGGTTTCGAACGAATTAGGTTTGTAATTTTTGGTGTGAGAAATTATAATTTTTTTAAAAGAAAAGGAATTCTATTCGTTTTGCTTGCCGTGGAAATGAAAAAAAAAGGTAGATTTTTTTGTCTTCTTCGCTGCGAAGAATAGAGAGAAAACACAGATAGAGGTGCTCTGCCGCCGACACGAAAAAAAAAAAAGAGACCACCGTTCGATCTTCGTCATCATTCTCAGCAATTGCTGAACTGTCTTGCCGTTCAGCCATCGTCGATCTGATTGTGTTTCTTTGTTTTTCAGGAGAAACAGAGACAAAAATATCTGTTTTTGTTTTGGATTATTCAGATTGTTGTTTGTGTGGAATTTTTCGAGATTCAAATTTTGATATTGGGTGATCAAAAATATTTGGGCAAAGTTATTGATTCAGAAAATTTTGCAAGATTTACTCTCATTTTAAAAGGGTGCGGTTTGGATATTCTATTCTGAAAATAATTTTAGGACACAAATTTGATTTTCAGATTTTTATTAAATATTTTGGATATCTATATTGTTAGGCAGATTTATTCAGAATATTTTTTGGGTAAAATTCTATTCCTTGATAAAGATGACAGGTGACGATAGTATAGGAACCGGTATTAGAAAATTTGATGGGACAGATTTTGCGTTCTGGAGAATGCAAATTGAGGACTACTTGTACGGTAAAAAACTTCATCTTCCCCTGAGCGTGAAACCAGAAAAGATGGAAGACGGTGAATGGAATCTCCTTGACTGACATGTTTTGAGAGTCGTCCGATTGACGCTAGCCAAAAATGTTGCTCACAACGTAGCAAAGGAGAAAACCACCGCGAGCCTAATGAAGGCTCTGTCTGATATGTACGACAAACCCTCTGCGAATAATAAGGTATTTCTTATGAAGAAGTTATTTAATCTAAAGATGATTGATGGTACTTCTGTTGCAGCGCATCTGAATGAATTTAATACTATTGTGAATCAATTGCTATATGTGGATATTGATTTTGGGGATGAGGTTCGTGCCCTAATTTTGCTGGCGTCTCTACCGAATAGTTGGGAGCCTATGAGGGGAGCAGTTAGTAACTCAGTCGGAAGCGCAAAATTGGTATTCACCGATGTGAGGGATCGTATTCTTGCCGAGGAGGTTCGTAAAATTGATTCTGATGAAACATTAAAAGGTTCATCACTGAATGTTGAAAACAGAGGCAGAGTCAATGATAGAAACTCCAACCGGGGTAGGGGCAGATCTAAGTCAAAGAATAGAAGAGGTCAGTCTAAGTCCCGGCGAACACTTGAGTGTTGAAATTGTGGCAAGCAGGGTCAGATGAAAAAAGATTGCATAGCACCGAAGAAGAACGGAAATGACAAAGGTGATGGAGCAAATGCGGTAACAGAAAACATCACTGACGCACTACTTCTTTCGATTGATAGCTCGATAGACACGTGGGTCTTGGATTCGGGAGCATCTTTTCACACCACCGCACATAAAGAATTAATGAAAAATTATGTGACTGGAAATTATGGCAAAGTCTACCTTGCAGATGGTGAGCCACTGGATATTGTGGGTATCGAGGACATCAAACTGAGGATGGCAAATGAATCTGTTTGGAAGATCAGTAAAGTGAGACATGTGCCAGGGTTGTTGCGAAATCTGATTTCAGTTGGACAGCTTGATAGTGAAGGTCATCATGTCAGTTTCGGAACCAGTACTTAGAAGGTAACTAAAGGAGCGATAGTTGTCGCTCGAGGTCACAAAACAGGTACCTTATATATGACATCTACATGCAGAGACACAGTTGCTATAGTTGATAGCTCGAAGAACACAGAATTGTGGCATTGCAGATTGGGCCACATGAGTGAGAAAGGAATAACGTTTCTTGTCAGGAATGGTCAGATTCCAGACTTGAAGTCTGTCGAGCATCAGTTATGTGAAAGTTGCATATTTAGAAAACAGAAACGTGTCAGTTTCCTAAAAGTTGGGAAAGAGTTGAAAAAGGAAAGACTAGAATTGGTGCACACTGACGTATGTGGACCTGCACCCGTTTCTTCTCTTGGTGGATCATACTACTACGTGACATTCATAGATGATTCAACAAGAAAGGTATGAATTTACTTCATGAAAAATAAATCTGATGTGTTTAGTGTTTTCAGTAAGTGGAAGGCCTTGGTTGAGAATGAAACAAATCTGAAAGTAAAATGTTTGAGATCTGACAATGGAGGTGAGTACATCAATGCGTATTTCAAACAGTTTTGTGCTGTGAATGGGATCAAGATGGAAAAGACTATTCCTCGAACACCTCAAGAAATTGGAGTTGCTGAAAGGATAAACAGAACACTAAATGAACGTGCAAGGAGCATGAGATTGCACGCTGGACTGCCTAAATGTTTTTGAGCAGATGCAGTCAACACAGCAGCCTACCTGATCAACAGAGGACTCACCATACCTCTGGATTTCAAACTTCCAGAAGAAGTCTAGAGTGGTATAAAGGTAAAGTTTTCTTTTATGAAAGTGTTTGGTTGCTTATCATATATACATATTGATGATTCTGATAGAAGCAAGCTTGATCCGAAATCTAAAAAATGTTTTCTTATTAGTTATGGTGATGCCGAGTTTGGTTATCATTTCTGGGACAATCAAAATCGGAAGATCATTCGCAGCAGGAACGTCATCTTCAACGAACAAGTCCTTTACAAATATGTTGTTGGCAAGACTTTCAACAGTGGGAGTTCTGTTTTGAAAGAGTCTACTGTGGTCAACTTGAAAGATTTTTCAGCTGATAATGCTCCGACTGTCAAAGATGATCAGAGTGTTGTTGAAGAAGAAGTTGATGAAAATGTGACTCTAGAGGTAAATCCACAAACGCCAATTGTCGAACTGAGAAGATCATCCAGAGTCAGTAAACCAATCCATAGATGGTCTCCGTCTCTTAATTACATCCTACTAACTGATAGAGGAGAACCAGAATGTTATCAAGAAGCAGTACAGTCTGATGATTCGATTAAGTGGGAGGCAGCCATGAAAGATGAGATGGACTCGTTGAAGTTAAATAAAACTTGGCAATTGGCTGAATTGCCGAAGGGTAAGAAAGCACTGCACAACAAGTGGGTTTACCGGATTAAAGAAGAACATGATGGGAGCAAGCGGTACAAGGCTAGATTGGTTGTCAAAGGTTTCCAACAGAAGGAAGGTATTGACTATACCGGGATTTTCTCACTAGTGGTGAAGTTGACGATGATCAGAACTGTTCTGAGTTTAGTTGTGAAAGAAGACCTTCATCTTCAGCAGATGGATATGAAAATTGCATTTCTTCACGGTGACTTAGACGAAGAGATCTATATGAAACAACCACAGGGTTTTGCGGTGAAAACTAAAGAGGAGCTTGTGTGTAAGTTTCAGAAGAGCTTGTATGGTTTGAAACAGGCTCTAAGGCAATGGTACAAGAGGTTCGACAGCTTTATGAAAGGTAACAATTTTGTGAGATGTGAAGCCGATCACTACTGCTACATCAAAAGGTTTGATAACTCTTATATTATTCTGCTTCTTACGTTGATGATATGTTAATTGCTGGAGCAAGCTTGCATGAGATTGACAGGCTGAAGAGGAAGTTATCTGAGGAGTTTGCAATAAAGGATTTGGGTACTGCAAAACAAATCCTTGGGATGAGGATCTTCAGGGATAAGGAGGTTCTCAAACTCTCACAAGAAGAGTACCTAAAGAAGGTTCTTAGCAAGTTCAAGATGCACGATGCTAAGCCTGTCACTACACCGTTGGCTAGTCATTTCCGATTATCCAAAAATTAGTCGCCCTCGACCGATGAAGAGAAAGACTACATGGCTACTGTTCCATATGCCTCTGCTGTTGGTAGTCTTATGTACGCGATGGTTTGCACACGACCAGACATTGCACATGCAGTGGGAGTTGTCAGCAGGTTTATGAGTAATCTAGGAAGAAAACATTGGGAAGCTGTAAAATGGATCTTGCGATATTTGAAGGGAAGTTCGGATTTTGCTTTATGTTTTCAAAAATCAGACTTAGGTCTAGATGGATACGTTGATGCTGATAATGGTGGTGATATTGACAGTAGTAAAAGCAGAACTGGGTATGTCTACACCTTGGGTGGCACAGCAATCAGTTGGGTCTCAAGGCTCAAGATATAGTTGCTTTTTCTAGTTGTGAAGCAGCGTATATTGTAGTGACAGAAGCCGCGAATGAGTTGATGTGGTTGCAGCCTTTCTTACACGAGTTAGGTCAAAACTACGATGGAGTGTATTGCATTGTGACAGCCAAAGTGTCATCCATTTGGCAAAGAATCCAATTTATCATGGCAGGACAAAGCATATACAAGTGCGTTATCACTTCATCAGATCCGCCTTAGAAGATGGAGTATTGACACTTGAAAAGATCGCAGGGAGTCAAAATCCAGATGACATGTTGACGAAAGTTGTGACGAGTGAGAAGCTGAAGTTGTTTGCAACTTCAGTCGGACTTTTTTGGATGAAATATGAGAATGAAGCCGCTACAGATGGAGAGATGATGAGATTAGTCTCCAAGTGGGAGATTGTTGAGTTGTGGAGCCTAATTTAGGTTTGAGGATATTTTAGTAATATTTATCCTATTATTCTGTAACCTTAAATTGTCTACTATATAAAGACGTATTTAGGTTATTAGAGACAGAGAGAGAGAGTGAGGCAAAACTATTATAACGCGTTTCTTTATTCTTAGCAAAATCTATCAGCGGCCAGTGGACGTAGCTGTCACAACGAGAGTGAACCACTATAAATCTCTCCGTGTTATTTTTTTTTTTCGGTTTTCGATCGTTCGTTACAGGTGGATTAGGGCGTCTAATCCTACCATGGACTTGAAGCTATTTTGGTATTTTATGACGATGATATTGTGGTAATAATTTCTTGAACCATTCCCATGCTGCATATAAAGACTCTAAATCCATCTACCTTAATGACCTAATCTCATTAGGCATTCTTTCTGTTTTAGCAAGTGAAAAAACTTTGCCAAAATATTTTTGAGTTAGATCATGCCAAGGGATAACGAACCCAGAAGCTAGGAAAATAAACAACTTTTGGCCTTGTCTCTAAGTGGAAAATTGAACTGACACAACCTGGTTGCATGAAATTAAAGCCCATTAATCTTGAATGTATCACCAATTTCCAGGAAATTCCTAGAGACACATTTAAATCGTGCGTTTGATAACCTTCAAACTGCACTAAAGTCTAGATCATCTAAATAATTGTCAACTTGAATTCAAAAGTATTAGCTGCACCTGGTGGCAAGACAATACTTGTTTGAATACCACTCACTTGCACGTTGCATAGTCTCTCAGAGTCTTCGATTGTTCTTCAAATACTTCAGCCATTGCAAATTCTTGATCTAAATATTGACTTCTTTTCTTTTTTGCACGTTTTTTTGGATTGCAAGATTATAGGGTAGAATCTCACATTTCTGTCACTTCGCATGCAACGCTTGAGTGCTTGAAAATAGATCAAATGCACTACCGTAAACTTTTAAACTAGAATAAAAATAATTTCTATTGATATTAAAAATTTATGAGTAAAACATTTCCCCATCAACAATGCTACAAACTTGTTGATTATTTTACTACAAATTACATCAAATTTTTAACTACAAATTTTCTTATACTTAAACAACAAATTTTGTAATTATAATTACTAAATGACTAGTAAAACAAAAGCAAGAAATTAAAAACAAATTAACTTCAATTAATTAAAACCTAAGACTAAAATTTTCCCCAAACAATCAACTAATTAAGTTACCTTTTTTAATTAATCAATTTGTGTGGGTTAGTTGACCGAAAACTCTAATTATCAAAAATCCTCTCTCGAATGGTTGATTAAAAATTTTGTTAAATATTAAATCCATTATATTCCTATGTGAATAAAACATTAACAAATCATTGAGGTCGACTTCTCAATTTAGGTTAGACATGTTATCTAGCTACATTCTATCATACACATTCACAGTTTCCACTCGATGATGGTGTGCTATTTTGTTTGTATCTAACATGAAAGTTTTTGTTTCCAAAATCATTATACATAATAAGGTTAACCTAATTATTGACCAAATAATCAAATTAACATTAAACACCAAAAGGAACATTCAGACCTGATACGCATCAATATAGTAAAAAAGATAAAACTTAATTAAGTTTCATGGGTATCGTAGCACAGAAAAAATCATACCAATACCCATTGAGAATACAATGAAATTAAAGATAAGAGAAGAGAGATAAAAACTAGTTGAAGCTTTTAGTCTCAATGATTTGTCGTGAGTCATCGTAATCTCCACGAATTCCGACAGCAACTGATCATTAAAATCTCTATTCTCTATTGAATTGATGAGTGTGCAGCCTCATTTAATCGTTTAAGGTGTATTTATTGATATTTATTAAAACATCCCATTAACCATAACTAGCTTGCACTGTTACAGCTACCCCACTTACCAGTGCAACTATGATGCACAAAATATCGACAAGCGTAATTGCACACAGATTGATTGTAATGTGCCACGAGATCCCCTCACAAGATCCAAGCCAAATCTTATTCTAACTTCTTTGCTCATCTTGTAGGCTTTTCTTTCTTATATTTGTTAAAGGAGAACATAATTTCACTACTCAAAAAGGAGTCCAAGTAATAAATTTATGGGAGCATTGACACAAAAAGTCGACACAACTTCTTTCCATCATCCAACAACAGTATTATCATCTTTGGCCATTCTCTCCTTAGGAGCTTAAAGAGTGATATTAGCTCAAAATACATAAAAAAGAAGCAAGGAATTCGAACCAAGGATCACCTAGCATAGATCGCAAGTCAATCTATCAACCATTGACACATAACTCTCGGAAGCATATGAATTCTAGCCAATTCATGTGCAAAGCAAGTAAAATTAAAGCACCTTTTTTATACTGAAGCCGTAAAGCAATATTTAACTTATGGTTTTGATGTAAGAGATGCTAGGAAGGTACATGTTAGGGTTAGGAAAAGTCAATGCATAGGTGTTAGGATTAGACGCCCTAATCCATCTGTAACGAACAATCGAAAACTGAAAATAAAAATAACACGTAGAGATTTATAGTGGTTCACTCTCGTTTTGAGAGCTACGTCTACTGGCCGCTGACAGATTTCACTAAGAACAAAAGAACGAATTATAATAGTTTTTGCCTCACACTCTCTCACTCTCCAATAGCCTAAATACGTCTTTATATAATAGATAATTTAGGGTTACAGAATAATATGGTAAATATTACCAAAATACCTTCAAACCTAAATTAGGCTCCACAACTCAACAATCTCCCACTTGGAGATTAATCTCATAATCTCTCCATCTGTAGCGACTTCATTCTCATATCTCATCCAAGAAGTCCGACTGAAGTTGTACACAACTTCAGCTTCTCACTCGTCACAGCTTTCGTCAACATGTCAGCTGGATTCCGACTCTCTGGGATCTTTTCAAGTGTCAATACTCCATCTTCTAAGGCAGATCTGATGAATTGATAACGCACCTGTATATGCTTTGTCCTGCCATGATAAACCGGGTTCTTTGCCAAATTGATGGCACTTTGGCTATCACAATGCAATACACTCCCATCGTAGTTTTGACTTAACTCATGTAAGAAAGATTGCAACCACATCATCTCCTTTGCGGATTCTGTCACTGCAATATACTCTGCTTCATAACTAGAAAGAGCAACTACATCTTGAAGCCTCGAAACCCAACTGATTGCGGTGCCACTCAAGGTGTAGACATACCCAGTTCTACTTTTACTGCTATCAGTATCACCACCATTATCAGCATCAACGTATCCATCTAGACCCAAGTCCGACTTTTGAAAACATAAAGCGAAATCTGAACTTCCCTTCAAATATCGCAAGATCCATTTTACGACTTCCCAATGTTTTTACCCTGGATTACTCATAAACCTGCTGACAACTCCCACTGTATGTGCAATGTCTGGTCGTGTGCAAACCATCACGTACATGAGACTACCAACAGCAGAGGCATATGGAACAGTAGCCACGCAGTCTTTCTCTTCATCTGTCGAGGGCGACTGATCTTTGGATAGTCGGAAATGACTAGCAAATGGTGTAGTGGCTGGCTTAGCATCATACATTTTGAACCTGTTAAGAACCTTCTTTACGTACTCTTCTTGTGAGAGTTTAAGAACCTCCTTATTCCTGAAGATCCTCATCCCAAGGATTTGTTTTGCAGCTCCCAAATCCTTCAACGCAAATTCCTCAGATAACTTCCTCTTCAGCCTATCAATCTCATGCAAGCTTGCTCTAGCAATTAACATATCATCAACGTAAATGAGCAAAATAATATAAGAGTTATCAAACCTTTTGATGTAGCAGCAGTGATCGGCTTCGTATCTCACAAAATTGTTACCTTTCATAAAGCTGTTGAACCTCTTGTACCATTGCCTTGGAGCCTGTTTCAAACCATACAAGCTCTTCTGAAGGTTACACACAAGTTCCTCTTTATTTTTCATCTTGAAACCTTCTGGTTGCTGCATGTAGATTTCTTCGTCTAAATCACCATGAAGAAAAGCAGTATTCACATCAATTTGTTGAAGATGAAGGTTTTTTTTCACAACCAGACCTAAGACAGTTTTGATCGTTGTCAACTTCACAACTGGTGAAAAGATCTCGGTGTAGTCAATACCTTCTTTCTGTTAAAAACCTTTGACAACCAATCTAGCCTTGTACCGCTTGCTCCCATCATGTTCTTCTTTAATTCAGTAAACTCACTTGTTGTGGAGTGCTTTTTTACCCTTCGACAACTCAACCAATTGCCAAGTTTGATTTGACTTCAACGAGTCCATCTCATCTTTCATGGCTGCCTCCCAAATAATCGAATCATCAAACTGCGATGCTTCCTCATAAGATCCTTGTTCTCCCCTATCGGTCAGCAGGATGTAATTAAGAGACGGATACCATCTATGGACTGGTTTCTGACTCTAGATGATCTTCTCAGTTATGCAATTGGCGTTTGCCGATTTACCTCTGGAGTCGCATTTTCATCAACTTCTTCTTCAACAACACTCTGATCTTCTTTGACAGTCAGAGCATTATTAGCTGAAAAATCTTTCAAGTTGACCACAATAGACTCTTTCAAAACAGAATTCCCATTGTCGGAAGTCTTGACAACAACATCTTTATAAAGGACCTGTTCGTTGAAGACGACGTTCCTGCTGCGAATGATCTTCCAATTTTGATAATCCCAGAAACGATAACCAAACTCGGCATCACCATAACCAATAAAAAAATATTTCTTAGATTTCGGATCAAGTTTGCTTCTATCAGAATCATCAATATGAATATAAGATAAGCAACCAAAAACTTTCAAAAAAGAAAAGTTTACCTTTTTACCGCTACAAGCTCTTCTGAAAGTTTGAAATCTAGAGGTACGTAGGGTCCTCTGTTAATCAGGTAGGCTGCGGTGTTGATTGCATTTGCCCAAAAACATTTAGGTAGCCTAGCGTGCAATCTCATGCTCCTTGCACGTTCATTCAGTGTTCTATTCATTCTTTCAGCTACTCCATTCACTTGAGATGTTTGAGGAATAGTCTTTTTCATCTTGATCTCATTTATAGCACAAAATTCTTTGAAATCCGCATTGATATACTCACCTCCATTGTCGGACCTCAAACACTTCACCTTCATATTTGTTTCGTTCTCAACCAAGGCCTTCCACTTCTTGAAAACACTAAATACATCAGACTTGTTTAAGTAAACTCATACCTTTCTTGTTGAATCATCTATGAACGTCACATAGTAGAATGATCCACCAAGAGAAGAAACAAGTGCGAGTCCCCACACGTCGGTGTGTATTAATTCCAGTCTTTTCTTCTTTAGCTCCTTCCCAACTTTTAGAAAACTGATAAGTTTCTGTTTCCCAAATATGCAACTTTCACATAATTGATGCTCGACAGACTTCAACTCCGAAATCTGACCATTCTTGACAAGAATCTTCATTCCTTTCTCACTCATGTGGCTCAATCTGCAATGTCACAATTTTGTGTTCTTCGAGCTATCAACAATAGCAACAGTGCCTCTGCATATAGTAGTCATGTATAAAGTTCCTGTTTTGTGACCTCGAGCGATGACCATCGCTCCTTTAGTAACCTTCCAATCACTGTCTTTGAAACTGACATGATGACCTTCACTATCAAGCTGTCCAACTAAAATCAGATTTCGCATCAACCTTGGCATGTATCTCACTTTACTAATCTTCCAAACAGACCCATTTTCCATTTTCAGTTTGATGTCACCGATGCCCATAATATCCAATGGATCACCGTCTGCAAGGTAGACATTCCCATAATTTCCGGTCACATAATTTTTCATTAATTCCTTGTGTGCGGTGGTGTGAAAAGATACTCCTGAGTCCAAAACCCACGAGTCTATCGGACTGTCGACTGAAAGAAGTAATGCATCAGTGATGTTTTCTGTTACAACATTTACTCCATCACCTTTGTCATTTCTGTTCTTCTTCGGTGCTCTACAATCTTTTTTCATGTGACCGTACTTGCCACAATTCCATCACTCAAGTGTTCGCCAGGACTTAGACTGACCTCTTCCATTCTTTGACTTTGATCTGCTCCTACCTCTATTGGAGTTTCTTTCATTATTTCTACCTCTGTTTTCAACATTCAGGGCTGACCCTTTTGATGTTTCACCAGAATCAATTTTACAAACCTACTCGGCAAGAATACGATCCCTCACATCGGTGAATACCAATTTTGCACTTCCGACTGATTTACTAATTGCTGCCCTCATAGGCTCCCAACTATTCGGTAGAGACGCCAGCAAAATTAGGGCACGAACCTCATCCCCAAAATCAATATCCACAGATAACAATTGATTCACAATAGTATTAAATTCATTCAGATGCGCTGCAACAGAAGTACCATCAATCATCTTCAGATTAAATAACTTCTTCATAAGAAATACCTTATTATTCGCAGAGGGTTTCTCGTACATATCAGACAGACCTTTCATCAGACTCGCGGTGGTCTTCTCCTTTGCTACATTGTGAGCAATGCTTTTGGCTAGAGTCAATCAGACGACTCCCAAAATATGTCTGTTAAGGAGATTCCATTCACCGTCTTCCATCTTCTCTGGTTTCGCACTCAGGGGAAGATGAAGTTTTTTCCCGCACAAGTAGTCTTCAATTTGCATTATCCAGAACGCGAAATATGTCCCATCAAATTTTCCAATACCGTGTCCTGTACTATCGTCACCTGTCATCGTTATCAAGGAACGGAAATTTACCCAAAAAATATTCTGAATAAATCCGCCCAACAATATAGATATTCAAAATATTTAATAAAAATCTGAAAATCAAATTTGTATCTCAAAGTTATTTTTAGAACAGAATATCCAAATCGCACCCTTTTAAAATCAGAGTAAATCCTGCAAAATTTTCTGAATCAATAATTTTGCCCAAATATTTTTGATCACCCGATATCAAAATTTGAACTTCAAAAAATTCCACACAAACAACTTCTCAAATCTGAATAATCCAAAACAAAAACAGATATTTTTGTCTTTATTTCTCCTTGAAAAACAAAGAAACACAATCAGATCGGGAATGGTTGAATGGCAACACAGTTCGACAATCGCTGAGAATGATGACGGAGATTGAATGATGGTCCTTCTTTTTTCTTCGTGCCGGCAGCAGCAGAGTAGGTCGACAGTCGCGGCTAGGACAAGCTTTGGTTTTCTGCTTTGCGGTTGGTCGTCGGCGAGGGCTTCTTCTTCGGTTGGCGGCAGAGCACCACTCTCTGTTCTTCGCAGCGAAGAAGGCAAAAAAAAAACCACCTTTTTTTTGTTCCATTTCGTAATGAACAAGACAACCTCTCTGTTCTTGCTATCAAGAACAGTAACTAAAAGCAAAATTGTTTTTTTTTTAATTTCCACAGCAGCACAAGAATAATTCCTTTTTTTTTGTTTTCTTCTTTTCTTTACCCAATGAAAATTGCAAATTTTTCACACCAAAATTGCAAACCCGATTCGTTCGATGCCTTCAAAAAAATCAAATTTTTATTTTCGAAACTGCTTCCACTTGAAACTCTGATACCAGCTGTTAGTATTAGACGCCCTAATCCACCTGTAACAAACGATCAAAAACCGAAAATAAAAAATAACATGGAGAGATTTATTGTAATACCCGGAAATGTTCTGTTAGGAAATTATATCGGATTTCTGTAAATTTTAATCGGCGGAGTTTTAGGCCGAATTAGTAATTGAGAATTTCAGTCCCTAAGTGAAAAGTTATTTTAAGGCTAATGGTAGAGAGAGAAATTTAAAAACCTAACCGGAATCGGACGAAATCACGGAATTGTGGAGGGCAATTTCGTAATTATGAAATAAAATAATAATAAATAAAAAAAAAGGGGAAAACTGAGAAGAAGTAACGGTATTCTTCTTCCCAGCAACCCTCTCCTTTGTTTGCTCTCCCGCGTGAAGTCCTCAGTGAATTTTTTCCGTTCTTCCACGAATTTTCTGAATTCACGGTAAGTTCTCGTTAGTTTTACGTTGTTAGTTGATGCGTTAGTGTTGTTAGTGGCGAAAACCGAGTTTGGCAAGGGTTAGGGCGAGTTGGTGGAAGACCTAGGAGGATAATGCGAGAATTGAGTGAAGAGCAGATTTCTGTCCGTGTAATGGTGCTTAGGATAGAAATAGGAGTAGATTATGAGAATTGGTGAGGAACATTGGATGATTTATTGGCTGCGTACGTGAAGTTTGGAACGGTGTTCGTTCGGCCACGTTCGGTTAAGTTGTGAGCATCCGAATGGGGAATGGATGAAACCATAGGAAGCTAGACATCCTTAGGAACTCGTTGTATTTTTTATCGTCCAATTTGGACGAGTATTGGAGAAGTTGTGAATTTTCGAAGTCGGACGAAAATTGTGTGGGATTTCGGGCTTTTTTGGCGTTGTACAGCCGCACCATGGTGAGGCTGGACTCTCTCGCCACCTCACACCCTGGCACGTCGCCACCATCCCGGTTCCTCCAGCAACGGGGTCCATAAGTCATACATACGCGTCACTCCACACACTGCAATCATCCAAGGGTGGGACTAGACACACTCGCTACACCACCCCCTGGCACGTTGCCACTGTCCCGATTTCTCCAGGAACGGGGCTAGAGTTGCTCACACCCACGCACGCACCGTAGCAGTCATCCCAAGGCGAGGCTAGACGCACTCGTCACACCACCTACTGGCACGTCGCCACCGTCCCCCTTCCTCCAACAATGGGGCCAAAGTTGCCCACACATACATCTTTCTCACTACCACACGTCATACTTCACATTCGCACGTAAAACCATACTCAAATTCATTTTTGTTACCATTTTCAAAACATAATGCATGACTGAACCAAACACACAATACCTCCCTACCATCCCATGGTGTAGGCCCGTAAGGGCAGTGCACATGCAAACACTAATTACCTGGCGTCCTTAGCTTCTGTGGTGCTCGTTTCTATCCCTTCCCCGGGCTCAACCTATCATATATCCAATTCACATCAAAACTTATCTCATAACTCATTCTACGTACTAAAATTACAACTACTAACTTACTTCACCAAAACCCAACTAAGACGGCTCGCTAACTCGAATTTTCGCTAAAAATCAACCTAACTTCCAACGTGAATAACTTTTGTGTCGGTTGTCAAAATGACTCAATTCTAGCAGGGAAACACTCCATTGTTAACCTAGTTTAACTTACAAAAAGAGTTTTCCAAAACGAACGTTCGTTGCTAGGCGAAAAATTCAAAAACAGTTCCATTTTAGGGCTTAAAACCCTACATTCCTGGTTTCTCGCTCAAACTCGCTCACTTCCTCACCAATCTATCGCATTAACATCAATAACCCACAACAATTAATAATAACATCAATAAACACTTAAACCCTAAAATCCTAAATCTCTATCCACCAATTTCCTCATCAAACTCTATCCCCTAACCAAACTAAACCATAAACTACCTAAAATCTACCTTACCGTTGTAATGGAGTAGAGAGCTGAGTACAAACCCTTGGCTGAACGTCGCTGGAAGGGGATTGCTGAGAGGAGGGCTTTCGCCTATTTTCTTCACGCGGTTGAGGGGGAGAAGAAACAGAGAGGGAGAGGATTCACAATCTTCTCCCTTCTCTGTTATCTCTTTTTTTTAGTAATAATAATCTAATTACTATATCGCCCTCACACTCTAATTTTTTATCTCAATGGCTATGCAATCCATTTGCAGTCGGATTTCTAAAATTTTCTTTTCCTCATTAGCCTCGGAATAATCTTTTATCTACTAGTAAAAATTCTTCGCTCTCGATTCCAACCACAACTCTGCCATTTACCGATACGAATTTTTGAAATTACTTAACATAAAAC
>JAJTVC010000951.1:0-10357 GCA_022433055.1 Begonia peltatifolia | reverse complement strand
TTTGAGAAATCCCTTCCTAAACTGTACAATCATCTTCCAAAGCATACAACTTTTTGGATGTAGATTATAATATGAATACGTATGAATTTTATATATGTTGAATAATTTTTATCTATATCGTCTAATAAAGTAGCACATGATTAGATATATAGGAGGTCAAAACATTATCATTAAGAGTAAATCCCCAAATTTTTAATAAATAACGTGTTGGTTGTGCTATAATTCTTTATAGTTAGCATCAAGATTTATAAAATCAAATAAATATTATAGAAATAAACTAAAAGAGCCATGTGTTTAAGTAACATGCTTACCATTTATTCTATTTGAATATTAATATTGAGTATGTCATAAACACGCATACATGTACGCGCGTGTGTGTGTATATATATATATATATATATATATATATATATATATGTATATGAGATAACAACTTCAAATGTTGAGGAGTTATAAAGGGTCGACCAAACAAGTTTCGTCCATATTTTGTTCTTCACTTTTACACTATAAATCTTAGGGCATGGACAATCCATTTTTTGGGAGGCATTAGAATTTCATTGGGTAACATTTGCTAAAACTATATCAATCTCGACCATTGAATGTGATAGGAGACTTGGAAAATTTTGAGAAAAACAAATTTCTAGTCCAAGTTTTTTATCCCATAGTTTGCCTAATATTCTAGTTTAGTTACTTGCCCTAGTTAACAAGTTTTCTTCACATAGTATACCTTAAACTAGGCACATAACGATCAATTAAAACAACAGTCAAATACCCCTTGAACAAAAGAATCAAAATTGTTAAAAATCTAAGTCATATACAGACATTTCTTCGATTTGGACGGGTTCATAGTGAGAATGGAGGCTTCAAAATTCTTGCATAAGAGTTTCTTAATTATTTACTACCGATTTGTGTACGACGACAATCGAAAATATGAGGCTTAACTTGGGTACGTTATTTTAACATAAATTGTTATATTTTTATATCATCACACGTTAATGAGTCCTGGGTTATTATAAGAAAGTGAACCTAATTTGGTTGACTACAGAAGCATCATTTTCTTTCTAAAGCTATTTATTCCTCAATTAGTGAAGAGGATAAAGAACCAAAGGGGAATTCGGTAAAAACAAAGGTAAATTGAGATCTGAACCATATGTATATTCAAAATATATTAAGGGACTTGGAGGATAAGTCTCTTTTTCGGGTCAAATTCCAAATTTCTTAGAATTTTTAAAGTTAAATTTTTAAACTCAATATCATAGTTAAAATTGGAAATTCTATTGGCAAAATCGTCTTATTTTTTATGTAGATTAGGTTTAACACCGTTTGACATTAATAAATCGGAGAAAGATGTGTTTACGTGAAAATTTTGATTAGTGGTGATATCAACAACGCATTGTAGAGTGTCGAGCACCGATGCAACTTGGCACAAGTTTATGGGGTGGGTAAATAACACAAGGCGACAACAAGGAATTTTTTTCTAGATTAAAAAGAATTAGGATAACAGTTATGTAGTGGGGCCAAGTAGTCGGACGACATAACTGGTGACAAGTGGGGTGTGTGTGCTCATTTGCAGGCATCACAGACTCAAGAGAAATCGAGACAAAATGGGAAACGACTCGACCTGATCCAGAAATAGGATTAAGTCATCCGACCCTTAATCTTAAGTATTATATAGGGCAGCATAAGACTTAAAAATTTTAGGAAAAAAATCTAATTTAAACCTCAAACTATAGGGTAATAGACAAGCTGAACCCTAAACTATGTTTGGGTACAAATCAACCATTAAACAATCTCAAAAGAACAAGCCAACCATAGTCGTACCTAGCTGCTAAATACATTCGTGGTTGCTCGTATTTTAAGTGAGAGCAATCGCATTACACACGAAGGAAAACTCTTTTAAATGAGGGCGACCTCTGCGGTAGCCCGCATTTAAGGCGAGGTCGGCCTCGTTTTTACGCGTGGTTACCCTCGTACAAAAATGCAAGTGACCTACTATAAATTTAAGGTCTTCCTTGATTTAAACGACTTCGACCTAGCTGCCCTCTCTAGTGATTTTCCATGTGATTTATTCAAATTTCCATCTCCATCGATCGCTCAATCGACAATCCCTGCATTTCTCTCTATCCATTTTTTCATTGCGTGCGAATCACAGAATGAAAGGAATTGGAGAAACAGGTGACCATGAGATTGTTGAGCAGGAGCTTCATGCATTAGAAGTGGATCCAATCTCAGACTTTGTTGAGGAGCTTCGAGCATTTGATCATGACGATGTTACGTATGAAATAATGGTGCATTAGATTTTGGCATCTTTAGACGAGTAGCTTTGTTCATTATACGATTCAAAAGTTGATAGAAATAGAGAGTTGGTCTCAACGCAAATCATGTTCGCAAAATATGTGCGTGAGCAAGAAGTATAATTCTTTGAAAGAAATTAGAGAAGTAGTAGTTTATGCCTTGAAAAATGTATATGAGATAAAATTTTTGAAAAATGAGAAGCATCAGTTGACTACTGCATATCAGGAGGGATGTCAGTGGTGGCTACAAGCATAAAAAATGTAAGGTAAACTAGCTTCCAAATAAAGAGTTATAATAATCTTCATAATTATTCGCGAAAGATGGAAAGCTCACTGAAAAATGGATGACAAACCAGTATTTGAACATGTTTAAAATTCAGCCTATCTAGGATATTACTTCTATTGTTAATAAGACAGTCAAGAAACACTTCAGTGTCCATATTACACCAAGCTTTGTCAAAATGGCTATGAAGGAAGCTAGAAGACGGAATGAAGATAATTGAGACAAATCGTATAAGCTATTAGGGTTGTACGGGGATGCGATTCATAGTTCAAATCCTTGTAGCATAGTCAGCATTAGCGAACATAGGAATGATTCTACATCAAAACTCACTTTTGAATAACTGCCATTTGAAGGACTCATGTCCAAACCAATTGCTTACAGTAGTTGGCATTGATGGTAATGACGGAATTCATCTAGTTACTATGGCGGTGGTGGAAGCAAAATGTATAGACTAATAGTCGTGGTTTCTACAGTTATTGTTGTAGATATACAGAGTGAGGCAAGACGTGGGTGGACATTTGTGGTAGATTAACAAAAGTTACTTTTTCTTTGATGTAAATGTTATACATTTTATTTGAATAGATAACTTATTATATATTATCTTTTGTTAGGGGTTGGTGCCCGCTATGAATAAACATGTAGAGTCAACGAAACATCATTTCTACCTCCGATATTTATATGCTAATTTTAAAAAAAAATCAATGTAAGCTATACAAAAACGTAATATGGAATGCATGTAAGGATACCACAACAAAGCACTTTGAGAATGAAATGAAAAAACAACGTTTGGTCGATGAAGTTGCATACTAACATCTAAAAGCGATTGATTCGAGAAGTTATGCGACACATGCTTCTATCTCGATTCCAAAGTGCAACATAGCTTGAGTGAGTCATTCAACACATGCAACCTACCAGTTAGGAACAAATTGATTCTAACTATGATTGAGATTATTAAAGAGAGTATGATATCTAGCATTGTGAAGAGACACGAAAAAATGACTGACTTGACAGAGTTATTATGTCCTCAAATTCAAAAAGAATCTTAGTAAACTACATGTTGCAGCTCGAAATTTGAGTCCAACGATGGAAGAAGGTGCTTGATTTGAAGTCACCAACAAGAACGACAACTAATAATACATTGTCAATATAAATAATAGTGTTTGCAACTGTTACAAGTAGAAGCTGATTTGCTGACTTACCATGTGTGCACTTTTTGAGGAGGGCAATTGAAGATTATGTTTATCCTTACTACCATCAGGCAATGTCAATGGAAATATAATTGCACTTTGTGCAACATGTCGCTGGACAAAGTATGTGGCCTCAAATAGATACTGAATTTGATGAAATTATGTCATTAACCATGAAAAGTTATGTAGGGAAGCAAAAAAAAAAAAGTACGAGATGTTAATGAGCCTTAAAACCAAGCAATAAGTAAGAAAAATGTTGTCATGACATGTAGCATGTATTGGCAAGTGGGTCACAACACCCAAATTTGTCAAGGAATTGGATCTATAGATGCTTTATCTAGTGGCAAAAAAAGAGAAAGAGACAAAAGAGATAGCTCACATGACACATTTATGAGTTTTCTTTCTTTAGTTGGGACACAAGTAAGTCTATATTTATGTTTGTGAATTTATAAATGGTTTAAATATTAATAGATCATTTAACACTATGCTCATCCTTGCTATGCAGGAGTCTTCTATACCCGAAGTAGGTCATTGTTGATGTAATGCAGAAGTTCGTTATGCAGTTTCATAGATAGATGTAATCCATAAGTTTTGTATGCCAGATTCTTTTTGAACATGTTTGATCAATATCATGTTTGTTTCAAATTCATAGAAAATTAGACAAAATTTCTTTTGTTTTCTCTCTATCCCCAAAAGTCAAAACATTACAAAATAACAATAATGCAGTCCAATTATCCATATAACCAAATAAAAATAACAATAACCAAGTGCAGATATCTAGATAACCAAGTTGAAATGACTATCAAAAGCGAATAATAAAAGGTAGTTGAAATCCATCTATTAAGTTAAAGAAAATACAAATCTGATTGAATTTGTAACGTCCTAAAAACCTACTCGTTTCCAGTTCATTCACTACTCTGATACCATAACTGTAACGCCCTGAAAACCCACACGGTCTCCAGCTCAGACTTCGCTATCACCACCCCTACAGCGCCCCCGAGTCGTCCCCGGACCTAGGTCGCCAACCGTACACTTACTTCTCACCTTGATAAAATTCTTATAAAATTTAAATCTTTTGTTCCCCAACTTAAATCAGCACTTTTTGAAAACGTTTAAACTTATCGTAGCGGAAGACTCAATCAAAAATCGGGTTAAATGACACTTCACTTTTCAAAATATTCTAAACAGAGGTATTGGTCGACACTTGCAAATATCGATCGACACCTTAATACTCTTTGCCCGCCCTGGCGAACTCCAAGGTCGACACTCCTACACACATCACAAAAGCAGTCGACACCTACCTTCAGCGGTCGACACCTTAATTCTCTCTGCTCGCATAGGTCGAACCCTGCAGTTGACACTCTCACCAATTTTACACTACCCGGTCGACACCTTCAGACACCGGTAGACACTTTAATTCTCTCTACCTGCATAGGTCGAACCCTGCGGTCAATACTCTCGTCGATTTTACACTAACCGGTCGACACCTACAGACACCGGTCGACACTTTATTTATCTCTGCCCGCACAAGTGGAATCCTGCGGTCGACACTCACATCACATTTTACACTAACTGATCAACACCTATAGACATTGGTCGACACTTACCATCAGCAGTATAAAAATAACACCAGTTCAAAGGAAAATCGAACGGTGAAAACTTTCCGCAGTTAAAACCACAAAGTGAAGACCTGTATTTTTAAGACAAAATTCCACGAGTACTTTCAAAACACGATTATACACCAATCTCAACTATTAACCTTCAAACCCACCTACACAAAAAAAAAAACTATACACTTGACTTATACCTCGCAAAACACAACCCAAAAAGGAACTATCCTTTAGCTTTGCTCCACGGGTCGGGCCGCCGTGACGAACTCCACCTGCCAACACATGGTAGCAAGTCACCAACCGCCTGCTCATTCTGCTTGGACTCTCGTAGCTCACCAGCAGAAAATCTCTACACCTACACCACGGAACACACAACATAAGCCTAACGCTCAGTAAGTAGTGCAATATGAAACGTAAAAACCAACAATGTAATCCTATCACATGCAGTCTCTACATTCTCACTCGAGTTGTCACAACCGGTGCCGCATGGTACAGTCGCACCGTGGTGAGTCTGGACTCTCTCGCCACCTCACACCTTGGCACGTCGACATCGTCTCGGTTCCTTCAGCAACGAGGCCCTCCATACACACGCGTCACTCCCATACCATAACCATTCCAGGGTGAGGATGTACGCACTCGCCACACCACCTCCTGGCACGTCGTCACTGTCCTGGTTCCTCCAGCAACGGGGTCATAGTTGCCCACCACCACACACACATCGCAGCAGCCATTCCAGGGTGAGCCTGTACGCACTCACCACACCACCACTTGGCACGTCGCCACCGTCCCAGTTCCTCCAGCAACGGGGCCAAAGCTGCGCATATACATCGTTCTCACCGCCACGCATCACACTTCATGTTCGCATATAAAACCATGCTTCAATTCATTTTCGTTACATTTTTCAAAACATGATGCATGACTAAACAAAAACATGCAAAACACGCAATACATCCCTACCGTCCCATGGTGTAGGTCCGTAAGGGCAATACATATGCACACACTACTTACACTACTTACTTGACGTCCTAGCTTTCTGTGGTGGTCGTTTCACCAAAACCTGCTCAACCTACAACAGAAACTGTTTTCCGTCAAAACTCATCCCAATACTCTAGTCACGCACTAAAACCATCATACTAGCACAATACTCGACAAACTCGCCAAAATCGCTCACTAACCCAACTCGGCTCAAAATTAGCTTAAACTTCCAATAAGCATAACTTTTACGTCGGTTGTCGGAATCACTCGATTTCAAAGGCTAAACGCTCCACTCATAATATAGTTTAACATACTAAAACAGAATTTAAAATAATTAACCGTTGCTAGGTTAAGACTCCCAAAAACAGAATCAGATTTCACAAAATGCCCAAAATTTCCATTATCGGTTCTCTCAACAAAACTCACTCAATTGCTCAACAATCCATCACACTCTAACTTGTTAAGTATAATCTAACTACCGTTGGAGATTTGGAATTCAGAAAACCTGAATTGCACCGTACATTCTCTCGGATATTCTTTAATTTTCAGAACTCCCTCACCTCAGCCACTCCGAACCGTTAATCCCCCACCAACCGTTCTAGATTATAGCATAAACCTTCAGAAACCGAAACCAAAACTCAACTCTAGATTATCCATCAACAGAGGAGAGGAGAGGAAGAGATTATCGAGAAGAAAGAGGGACCATGTTCTGCACGTGGACGAAAGGAGAAAACGGAAACGGCGAGCTCCAAACCGTCGGCGACGAGGGAGACGAGGCATGCGCGGGAGAGGAAAGGGAGCTCTACTCTTCTTTTCTGCCGAGGAGAAAGAACGAGAGTGGCTTCTGCTGAAGCCACTCTGGTTCTTTTATTATTATTATTGTTTATTTTTATAAATAATAATAAACCAAATTATTATGTCGCCCTCACAATTTAATCTTTTAGCCAAACGGTTATTTAGTTCGTTTTCAGTCAGATTCTTAAAATTTTCTCTTCTCCATTAGTCTTGAAATAATCTTTTATCCACTAGTACAAATTCCTCAATCTCGATTCCGACCGAAACTCCGTCGTTTACCAACACGAATTTCTAAAAGTTAAATTACAGAAAACCCAGGTGTTACATTCCACCATGTGTACGAATGAGAACGACTGCGGGGCAAACCTCAAGTGACGGCGTGACGTAACGCCTCGAGTCTAGGCAAATCCCGGGTCGTAGAAAAAAGGTTATCATAATCCCATGGAAATGAAACATATATAAGAAAATTCTCCCAAGATAGTAAGACGCGTTTTGTAGCACAATTGACAACAGATCTCATAAGAACTCCGAAATTAATAGTGTCCCAGCGAGAGCAGTACTAGGTTGGTGATCGACTGGGAAGTACTTGTCAAACAAATCTGTGAGATGAGAATATTGGGTTACGGCCCAATCTTCAAAGCGGACAATATATTACTGGAAAAATGGGTCGTTACAGAATTACATTAATACAACATAAGGTTAAACAAAAAGTGAAAAATCTAAGTGACTGACGATGGTTCAACATCTGAGGATGGAGGCGCAACCGAACATTCAACTACTCTTCAATTGTAGCTACTTTAGCAAGGATCATGGCTTGAGTTGAGGCAATATCCTCAAGTTTCTAAGACAATCCTTCAACAGTTGAAGCAAGGCTTTGTATATTAGCAATAAAAGAGTGAGCCAAAGTAGGAGCATCCTCCGTAGGAGTATCCTACGTAGTAGAGATTGTAGAAGTGTATCATGTGCGGTCTTGAAAATTCATTTTTCGTTCACTTTCACTTAACCATCTGAGCTAGGATACAATGATCGTATATATGTCCACACCATTTTCCTTTCTCATAGATCGCCTGAGCGTATTGTAACCTCAAAATGTTTGAAGATTTTCTGAACAAACATGTTGTATGGTATATTCATACTAGCATTCATGACTATATCAGCCATTTGACTTAAAATCACATATCCAGGGTTGAACTGCTTTCACCTATAGATTTTCTCCGTGAAATAGAGATCCGCGTAACTCACATGGTCTCGGTGTCCATCACGTAGTAAAATGGTGTGGGAGATCAAATGATGAATGACTCGTGCTTTGACATTTAGGTTCTTCGTTTTCAGTTTGTAAAGCTTGCAATATTAGAATTTCTATGGACTTTCTTCATAAAGTCAAGCCCCTCTCCTTGTTTGATAAAGTCTGGACCTCGAGAAATATGAAAGTACTTTTCACTCAACTCATCCATCAAAAAACCAATTACCTCATTGATAGAACTCGAGGTCAACTTAATTTCTTGTCCAAGAATGTATGTCTTCACCATCAATGGTTTTGTCGTACAAGCCATGTTTGCATAAAATAAACGAATAAATCTCTCATGAGTATCATTGCTAGTTTCGCACAAACCAACTATTCAAACATTGTCAAATAATTCTCTTATTTCCACTGAAGTAAAATTTTGTTTCCACTTTTCTGTTCATTATAGATGTCCAAATTCTACCATCCTCGAGTAATAACAGAGCGATGCTTGATATCAGACTCAAAATGCACTTATCGATATCCAATCTAAATTCATGAGACAAATAACTTACTTGAAGAGGTCGAATCCAAGACATTTCACTAGGCGTTGCATCATCTTTCCATTATTTTTTTGAAAAATAACGTGTGGAGGCCGGCTTGTTAAATTGAATCGGCCGGCCTCCATTTAAATTTTAAAAATAAAAAAAAAAAAAATTTTATAAACTATCAAAATTTCGTAAGTTTTTTTTTTTTTTATGAATAGTAAAGTTTTTGGTTTTTTTTATAAAAAAAAAAAAACAAAGTTTTTGGGTTTTTATCAAAATTACCATTTATTTATTTTAAGCCACCTAAGCTATTGTTTTTTCATGAACAAAATTAAAAAAATTAATACTTTTTGTTGGATTCAAAATAAGTGGTCAAATAAACAAATAATCATTTGTTAGATAAAAAATAAAATAGGGATTTTTTCATAAAAACTCAACAACTTTGATTTTTTTTTTTTAATAAAAACTTTTATTTAAAAAAAAAAACCAAAAATTTTATTTTTTTTCTTGCAAAATTTAAATGGAGGCCGACCGGTTCAATCGAACCGGCCGGCCTCCATTTAAACTTTTTTAAAATAATAAAGGTCGGTCGGTTCGATTGAACGGGCCGGCCTCTATGTTATTTTTCAAAAAAATAATGGAGGCTGGCCTGTTTAATCAAACCGGTTGGCCTCCATTTGTTTGTCCACCCGAAGGCCGGCCCATAAAGATTTTTTTGTGAATTTTTTTTATAGTTTATAGGTTTTTTTTAGGAATAGTAAAATTTTTGGTTTTTTTTCAAAAAAAACCAAAGCTCTGGTCTTTTTATGAAAAAGACCCTTATTTTTTAGATTGTAGGAGTTGCCGTTGTTCGTTTGTCACGTAATCGTGGACTTGGAGACAGCACGGCCAAGCAAGAAATTTAATTACAAGAACAATGCGCAGAGAAGAAAAGAGAAGGAAATTCAACGAAGCCGTAGTTAAATTCCTCTATCCTTCTCCTCCCTCTTCTCCTCCAAAGGTATGTCTTTTCCTTCTCTGCTACCATTGCTTTCTCTTTAGTTTTCATCAACTTCATTTTCGTTTGGTTATCTACAGGCAGAAGAACCCTTCCCCTTCCTTGGAAATATTTCTGAAGAACGCTTTGAGACGGACGTTCTGCCGGGTAAAAACATTTCTTCTGTTCTTTTGCTCTTCGAACATTGATTGAAAGAAATAATGTTTGATGTTTTCATCTTTAATATAGGTGGTTCTCGAGAGACTGATTCTTCCACAAGCGACGATGGTGGGTTGGAGCCGCAAAAGTTGACCCGAGCTCAGAGAAAGAGACATCGCCGTAAAAAACTCAGGGAAGATTTGTCCCGTAGAAGGCAGATCGTCGGGCCGCTTTTGCCTTCAACAAATGAAGACAGAAGCACGGAAGTGGATGTCACCGAATGCGAACCTCAAGGTGTTCGACGAAAT